>PVJI01006304.1:0-87739 GCA_004026765.1 Micronycteris hirsuta | reverse complement strand
ACTGTTGGAGGGGATGTGGAGAAAAGGGAACCCTAGTGCACTGTTGGTGGGAATGCAGACTGGTGCAGCCACTGTGGAAAACAGTATGGCATTTCCTCAGAAAACTAAAAATGGAATTGCCTTTTGACCCAGCAATTCCACTACTGGGATTATACCCTAAGAATCCTGAAAAACCAATTCAAAAGAACCTTTGCACTCCAATGTTCATAGCAGCACAATTCACAATAGCCAAGTGCTGGAAACAACTTAAGTGCCCATCTACAAATGAATGGATCAAGAAACTATGGTACATTTACACAATGGAATTCTACACAGCAGAAAGGAAGAAGGAGCTTATACCCTTTGCAACAGCATGGATGGAACTGGAGAGCATTATGCTAAGTGAAGTAAGCCAGGCAGTGAGGGACAAATACCATATGATCTCACGTTTAACTGGATCATAATCAACAAAAGCAAAAAGCCAGCAAAACATAACCAGAGACATTGAAATTAAGAACAGTCTAACAATAGCCAGGGGGGAGTGGGGAGGGGACAATGGGGAGAAGGGTTTTCAGGAATCACAGTAGAGGACACATGGACAGAACTAAGGGGGAGGAGGGAGGCTTCGGGGGAGGTGGGTTTGGAGGGGAAGGGAGGAGGGGAGGGGAGAGGATGCAAATAAGTGTAACTGAACAACAATAAAGTAATTATTTATAAAAAAAAGAAACTATGGTACATTTACACAATGGAACTCTACACAGCAGAGAGGAAGAAGGAGTTCATATCATTTGCAACAGCATGGATGGAACTAGAGAGCTTTATGCTAAACAAAATAAGCCAGGCAGTGAGGGAAAAATACCATATGATCTCACCTTTAACTGGAATATAATCAACAAAAGAAAAAAGGAAGGAAAATGTAACTAGAGACATTGAAATTAAGAACAATCTAACAATAGCCAGAGGGGAAGGTGTAGGGGACTAAGGGGAGAAGTGTTTTCAGGAACCAGTATAGAGGACACATGGACAGAACCAAGGGGGAGGATGGAGGCAGGGGTGGGAGGTGGGTTTGGAAGGGGTGGGGGTAGGGGAGGGGAGAGGATGCAGACAACTGTAATTGAACAACAATAAAGTAATATTAAATAAAAACAATGAGATACTACCTCACACCTGTCAGAATGGCTATCATCAATAATTAAACAAAGAACAAGTGTTGGTGAGGGTGTGAAGAAAGGGTAACTCTTTTCCACTGTTGGTGGGACTATAGACTGGTGAGGCCACTGTGGAAAGTAGTATGGAGATACCTAAAAATTAAAAATAGATCTGTCTTTTGATCCAATGGTCCCACTTCTGGCAATATATTCAAAGGAACCCAAAACACTAATTTGAAAGAACATAAGCACACCTGTGTTCATTGTAGTGTTATTTACAATTCCCAAGATATGGAAGCAGCTCAAGTGTTCATCAATAGATGAGTGGATAAAAAAACTATGGGACATTTACACAACATAATATTACTCAGCCATAAAAAGGAGAAATTTTACCCTTTGCAACAGTATGGATGGGTCTGGAGAACATTATGCTAAGTGAAATATGCCAGTCAGAGAATGACAAATACCATATGATTGCACTCACATATGGGATCTAATGAACTAACAAGCAAAACAGAGACAGACTCATAGATGGGGAATAGATGACAGCTAGTGGGAGGAGGAATGTTGGGCAGTGGAGGGACTGGGCAAAAAGGAAAAAGGACTCATGGACATGAACAATGGTGTGGTGATTGCTGAGGGGAGGGGCATATTTGACAAAACCATTTGACAGAATCCAACATCCATTTATGATTAAAAACTTTTAGCAAATTGGGGCTAGAGGGAACATAACTCAAGATAGTAAAGGTCACCTTTGACGAATCCACATCTAACATCCTACTCGATAATGAAAGCTGAAAGCTTTTCCTCTAAGATAAGGAGCAACAAGAACTTCCACTTTCACAACTTTTATTAAACATAGAATTGCAAGTCCTAGCCATAACAATCAGTAAAGAACAAATAAATGACATATATCTGAATTAAAAAGGAAGAAGTATGACTGTCAATATTAAAGATCTGGTGATACTGTGCATAGAGAACCCTAAATATTTCACCAAAAAAACTACTAGAATGAATAAATGAATTTTGTGAACTATCAAGATATAAAATTAATATTCAGAAATAAGTTTTATTTTTACACAATAACAATCTATCAAAAATGGAAATTAAGAAAACAATCCCATTTGCAATTGCATCAACAGGAATGAATTACCTAGGAATAAATTTAGTCAAGGAAATGGAAGACCTGCACTCAGAAAACTATAAGAACATTGAAGAAACAAACTGAAGAAAATACAAATCATTGAAAAGTTATATCATGATGATGGATAGGAAGAATAACATTGTTAAAATGTTGATACTAGCCAAATCAATCTGTAGAGACAATGAAATCCTTATCAAAATATGAATGCATTTTTCACAGAACCAGAAAAATCATCCTAAAATTTATATGAAATCATAAAGGAACCAGAATAGACAAAGCAGTATTGAGAAAAAACAGTTTGAGGTATCATGACACCTGATAGCAAACTATATGTACTACAAGGCTATAGTAATCTAAACAGCATGGTACTGGCATAAAACAGAAACATAGATCAACAGAACAAAATAGAGATCCCAGAATTAAACCCATGCATTTATGTTCAATTAATCTACAACAAAAAAGAGAAGTATATACAAGGCGGTAAAACAGTCTCGTCTATAAATTGCTTTGGAAAAACTGGATAGATATATACAAAAAATAAAACTAGATCACCCTCTTACACCACCCATGAGAATAAACTCAAAATTCATTAAAGATAAATATTAAGACTCAAAACCATAAAAATAGAAGAAAATCAGGCAGTAAACTCTTTGACATCACTCTTACAAATAATTTTTGGATATATCTCCCTCAGCAAATAAAACAAATAATGACAAGATATTGCTACCTCAAACTAAAATAGCAATTTTCAACTGTTGTGCCATGGCACATATTGTGTGCCACAAGAACTTTTAAGGGACTGAGGTTGGAGCAGAGGGGCTCTGTTTCCCCTGGTGGGGGGCTCCACAGGGCCTGCAAGATGGCTGGTGTCAGTGGTTGAACCATTGCAGCTTCAGCTGCAGGAGAGACAGCAGCCTCATTGAGCTCAGCATTTGGGACACTTTTGGTTCCCAGGACACCATGATAATGTCCTGCCCCTAGCCCATCCTGATTCAGACAGATGCTGTACTCATCTGCTTCAACATTAGGTAACCAGGAAGACTGGGTAGTGTTCTCAAGAAGTGGCAGGAGGAGACTCTGGAATTTTACCCCAATTCCAAAGTTGTGCTGGTTGGCTGTAAATATACATACAGACTGACCAGACCACACTGAGGGAGCTGTCTAAGCAGTGGCTTACATTTGTTATACATGAGCAGGGCATTGTGCTGGCCAAGCAGGTAAGGGCTGTGTCCTACTGGAGTGCTCCTTCTGGTCTTCTGAGCTCAGCCTAAGGGATGTCTTCCATGTGACCACAGTGGCCATACACAGATATGCCCTACTGACTCATGCTGGGGACTGCAACATCACCTCAGCTGGCAGGATGGCCAGACTGGGAAAATGGGAACAAAGACAAGATACACAAAGAATTATTCAAGAGTTACAACCTCATGTGTGGGGCCAGGGAGGGGCAGGGTGTCAGGAGGGGTGGTAAAGGGCACAGTTGTTCCCCTAACTGCACCCTGGCTTCCTGATCTTCTGGCTCTGGCTGGAATTTCAGGTCAGGCTGAATGAGCAATTCTCCTGGAAAAGGACTTGGAGGCAGATGGTGCCACCATTCTCCCACTTTTCATCTTCCTGCTCTGCGTTGAGGTGGTTCTGGTAGCCAGGAGCTGGATAGTGCAGGGGGGTTGGGGAAGCTGACATCATTGACTTTGGTTGAGTCTAAGTATATGAATAGTGCCTTTCCTCCCCATTCTTTGTCCCCAAATCTTGGTCCTGGCTTCCTTCCCTTAGAAAAGTATCCATTCCATGACCTTCCCTTTTCCTCTCCACTAACATCTATAGCTGTTTCCACTCATCCTAAATTCTAGGCAACATGCACTAAATTAAGAAGCAAGTGCAGAATCCCCTTTCCCCATATACCCACCAGTGCTAGCTCCTCTCTCTCTTCCCTCAACAGCCCCTAAATAAAGCCCATTTCCATAGTAAAAAAAAAAATAAAGCATGCAATACCTAACTACTCAGGGACATTGACCTGTTTTCCCTTAGATTGTCAAATAAAATCATGTCAACAGCCAAGACAACAGTACCTGTCCAGTGTGAATGAGTCAAAATTATACCTATTTTTGGCATATTGACAAAAATACATTTTTTTTATTTTCTACACAATTTTAGTAATTAGTTTATGCATGCCACAAGTGAAAAAGTTTGAAAGTTGCTGAATTAAACTATTTTGCAGTTAAGTCAAACATGAAAAGAAAAATGAAAAGACAATGTACTAAATGGGAGAAGATATTTGCCAATGATACATCTGGTAAAGGGTTAATATTCCATATTAATAAGAAACTTATATAACTTAACACCAAAAAAATCAGATTAAAAAATGGGCAGATGATCTGAACAGACATTTCTACAAAGAGGACAAAACAGGTGGCCAGCAGACACATAAAAAGATACTTAACATCACTAATCATCAGGCAAATTAAAACCACAAGAGATATCACCTCACACATGTCCTTACGTTATCATTGATAAATCTTAAATCAACAAACAAGTATTGGTGAAGATGAGAAAAAGGAATTCATGAACTTTTGATGGGAATGTAAATTGGTGCAGTCACTATTAAAAAACAGTATAGAGGTTCCTCAAAAAAAATGTGAAATAGATCTGCCATATAATCCAGCAATTTCACTTTTTGGTACTTAACTCAAAGAAATAAAAGAGTTAGTTGGGTTAATGAAGACTCAGATATGATGCCCACCTGCCAGTTCTGTGGGGGAAAAATAGCCTTTGCCATCACTTCTGTCTTTGAGAAAGCTGCCCCTCCAGCTCTCTCCCTAAAGCCAGCCAATTATATTCCACCACCTCCCCCCACACTGAATGTCCCTGGCATCTTTCAACTTTCTAACCCAGTGCTGGAGCTCAGAGCAAGCGAGTTCGATTACTGTACTTTTCGGACCATAAGACACACTTTTTTTCCCTAAATTTGGGAGGAAAATGGGGGTGCATCTTATAGTCTGAGTGTATCTTACCTGAGTTGCAGTTGTGGGGGGGGCAGCAGTGGAGTGGGGTCATAGGGGGCAGAAGCAGGTAAAATATTTTACCACATTTTTTGCTTCAAATTTTTTTTTCTATTTTCCTCCTCTAAAACCTAGGTGTACCCTGGCTGGCGTAGCTCAGTGGATTAAGCAGTGGCTGCAAACTGAGGGGTCACAGGTTCGATTCCTGGTCAGGGCACATGCCTGGGTTGCGGGCCAGGTCCCCAGAGAGGGCCACATGAGAGGCAACCACGCATTGATGTTTCTCTCCTTCTCTTTCTCCCTCTCTTCCCCTCTCTAAAAATAAATAAATAAAATCTTTAAAAAATAAAAAAATAAAACCTAGGGGTGTCTTATGGTCTGGTGAATCTTATAGTACAAAAAATACGGTAAGTCCATGTGCCAGCCTTTTCATAGGAATGCCTAGGACTTCAGAGGTCTTACATCTCACTCAACAATTTCCACTAGTTTCCATAGCCAGAAGTTTTCATTACTTCTCTTTTTGGATTCTGGTCTGGAGCTGGATCCTCACTCCTCAGGGGAAGCCTCCACACCTGAGATATTTCTTCTAATTTTTAACTGTCACATGTAGGTGTGGGACCAGCATATTCTGCATCTCCAACCCTCCTACCAGTCTCTATGTGGCTTCTTCTTTATATCTTTATTCATAGGACACCTGCTTAGCTACATCTGAGAAGTTGTTGAATGATGGTTGTTCTGTAGTTTAGTTGTAATTTTGATGTGTTTGTGGAAGAATGCAAGTACCATGTTTACCTACTCCACCATCTTTACCAGAAAGAGAGAATCTTAAAGACAGTAAGAGAAAAGCAGTTATCTGCCAGGAAATTCCCCTAAGACTGTCAGCTGACTTCTCAACAGAAATTTGCAGGTGAGTAGTGATGAAAAGCAAGGACTTACAACCAAGATTACTATATCCAGCAAGGCTGTCATTTAAAATCAAAGCAGCAATAAAGAACTTTCTGTACAAGAGAAAGCTGAAGGAATTTATCTTCACCAAACAAGTATTATAAGAAACATTAAAGGGACTTCTTTAAGAAGAAGAAACTATACAAATTGTGATTAAGAAAATATTGCAAAGAAAAAATTCTTACTGACAAATGAAAACACACAATAAAAGCAGTGGATCAACCAACACTAAAGTGAGAACAAAATTTAAAAGGCAAAAGTAATTAAATATGTAATTACAACAGTAAATTAAGGAATACACATAAACACAAATACATAAAAACATAAATGTAGGTGGGGTGAATATAAATGATAGTGATTATAGAACATGTTAAACTTAAGCAATCATCAACTTAAAATAGACTGCTATAAACATAACTTGATATATATGAAGCACATGTTAACCACAAACCAAAAATCTACAAGAAATAATTTATCTCTTTGATAAAATTGAGAGTGATTTTAGGAAAAATTTTGCTTCAGTAGGATCTGTACTTCACAGTTGTGGATATTAGACTCTAGTACAGTTGTCTTCAAAGTTTTACTTTTCCATCTATAAACTGAACTGGATCCTGAATTTTTTAATCACCAGAGATATTACCTGTTGGTTGGGGTAAACAACATCTGAAATTTGGGCCAGCCCAAAATGGATACTGCGAGTGCCTCAGTATCCTTACCTGCATACTTCCTTTCATCAGACCATTTGTCGCAATTCTTGTTGTTCTAACTGTATTTAGATTTATAACACAATTTATCTCTATCAGGTTACAAAACCTACTCATGAACTGGAAACGCTGCCCCTTACTGACTCTAGACACCATTGCAACCTCCTTCCGTGCCCAGAACTCATCATCCCTCTGACAGAGAACAAGGATAGGCTCTGAAAAAAAACTCCACACCTCTTCAACAGAAAGCAGCTACAGAAGAGATTCTACTCCTCTTTCCCTTTAAAGAACTAAGATCCAAGGATCCTTGAGGAGGGAATGATATAATTAGCAGTTACACAGGCATGAAAAGAGTAGGAAAAACAGGCCTGGTTTGGAAGGTTACTAGGGCGAAAAGTCCTGGGTGCCTAGCAATGGACAATTGTAAGGTGGGATCTTGCCGTCAGAGTGACCTTCCCTTCCCTAGCATATTGCTAATCATGCAGTTTAGACTTACTGAACTTTTGTATCATTGGTTCTGTGGTTTGGACAACCTCCTGACCTTTTCTTTCCTGGCATGTCACTAGTTATTTTGTAGAATACCTTAGAGGAAAAACAAGGAGGCCAAAGAAAAGCCTCTTATGACTCTCATACAAACCCTTGCATGACCACTCCCTTAAGCATTAATCCCTCAAGATAATGAGGTTCTGATCTGAATCAAATAATGTTACCTCAGGTCTGTTGACCACAGAGACAGAATTTTGGTCCAACAAGAGATAACATCTAGGCCTTAGAGAAAGCAGCAAGACCAGATATGGCAATGCCATGCTTAACATCAGGACCAGCTGTAATGAATAATGATCCCCTGCCCTAGTTCTTACCAATCAGTCCGAGACCACAACCATGAGGAGACACAATGGGAAAGCTGATAAATATTCTATTGAGAACCACACTTGGAGACCTCCATTAAAAAGCCCTTAAGACAAAGGACACAGCATTCTCTCTCTCCTCTCTCTCTCTTTCTCTCTCTTTTCCATGCCTTTCCCCCCCCTCCCCAGGCACCTATGTGACTTTCTAAATAAACTTTTGCTTGTATTTGAAAAAATAAATAAATAAAAAGAAATTTAAATACAACACTATATAAAGTCATCAACACACATGAGATCAAGAGAATAAGAAATATAGAACTAAAAAACACAATGAGAAAATTATTAAAATGCCAATAACTACATACCTACCAATGATTACTTTAATGTAGATAAATTAAATGCTTCAATCACAGGTGAATGGTTAAAAATAAATGGTACATATATGCAATGGAATATTAATCATAAAAGAGAATGAAGTTTTACCGTTTGTGACAACATAGATTGATGTAGAGGTATTGAGCTAAGTAAAATCGGTTGAACAGAGAAAGAGAAATATAATATAATTTCACTTATAGGTAGAATCACAAAATAAAATAAATGAACAAGCAAGACAGAAGCAAACTCATAGTTACAGAAAACAAGCTGATGGTTGCCAGATGGCATGGGGGGTTAGGGTGATAAAATGGTGAGGAGTTGGATAAAGATAGAGGCTTTACAAAATACAAGTGGCACTTACAAAATAGTCACAGGGATATAAAGTACAGTTTTCAGAATATAGTCAGTATTGTAATACCTATACATGATATCAGGTAGGTACAAGACATCGGGAGAATCACTTCATAAGTTTATCAATGTCTAACCACTATGGTATACAGCTGAAACTAATATAATTTTTAATGTCGACTGTAATTGAAAAATACAAATTTTCCGGCAACTCCACTGCTGGGATTATACCCTAAGAATCCTGAAACACCAATTCAAAAGAACCTATGTACCCCCATGTTCACAGCAGCACTATTTACAATAGCCAAGTGCTGGAAACAGCCTAAATGTCCATCAGTAAATGAGTGGATCAAAAAACTGTGGTACATTTACACAGTGCAATACTATACAGCAGAAAGAAAGAAGGAACTCTTACCCTTCTCAATAGCATGGATGGAACTGGAGAGCATTATGCTAAGTGAAATAAGCCTGGTGGCAAAGACAAATACCATATGATCTCACCTTTAACTGGAACCTAATCAACAAAACAAACAAGCAAGCAAAATATAACCAAAGACATTGAAATAAAGAACAAATTGACAGTAACCAGAGAAGAAGTGGGAGGAGATAACAAGGGGAAAAAGGGAAGGGTCATCAAGGAACATGTATAAAGGGCACATGGACAAAGCCAAAGGTGGGTACAATCGAGGGTGGGAGGTAGGGATGGGTGGGGCTGGAAGGAATGGTGAGGGGGAAATGGAGACAACTGTACTTGGACAACAATAAAAAAGAAAGAAAAAAAGCAGGTTTCAGACCTTAGTGTAATTTAAATATGAAGTTTATTTGTAACAAATACTCATATGTATTTGTTAATAAATGTTAATTATTGAAATAATGGCTTGGAAGAATTTTATTTTTGATGTTATTTTTATAATAACCATAACCTAAAACATATACCACAGCCATCCTAGGTTCTAAATGAAATTTTCATGGATTCTTTATCAATCTTGATGGACCTAGAAGTGAGAAAAGATCACATATGATTCATGATTCAAATGTAGCAATCTAACTCTCTACTTTTTCCCTCTGATTTATTACATTTTAGTGAAGAAAAGGGTTATAAAATACTTTCTCAATAGGTGGGAAACTATTATTGTTTGTATTTAATATTAATATAAACCTTATGTCATGAAATGGAAAATATGCTAAAATAATTATCAAAACTATCTTTCCTTAAGTATCATAAAACAATCTAAATGTGCAAACAGAAGGAGACATTTTAAATTAGGTAATGCGTTAGTCGATTCCAGTAGTGGGACTTGTTGTTTAGATAATTTTACTTTCCACTTGGCTAAAGTCCATCATAATGGATATTTTAATAGATTATAGGATCTCCACATAATTTTATAGTAATTGAATTTTACCATAATAATTATTTTGCCAGAAATCATATACCGTACTTGCTGGATGTAGAAGTAAAATGGAGCTGATACCCTTATTTGTATAATTATTTAAAAAGATAATAGAGATAGTCTGAAAACTGAGAGTAAAAGGATTCTTCTCTTTTCCTACTTTATGTTTCTTAGACTTGGAACATTCTGTCTGGCTGGGGGAGTACCAGGGACTACCTTAAGCATTTTGTATGCACCATTGCTTTCAAAATGGTGAGGAGTTGGATCTAAATAGCACTAAAGTTGAATCCTACCTCTGCTAATTATTATCCATGCTCCACTGGAAAGAATATCTAACTTTTGTGGATCTCAGTTTTCTCATCGGTAATATGGGAACAATACGTTGCTTACCTCATACGTTTCTTGTAAGAATTAAATGAGATGTGTGACTCTAAGTTTGTTGTGTTTAACCTTCTGATGGAAGTGATTAGAATTTTTGAAGTTCATGGTAGCAAGAAAAAATAAAGGGGAGATGGTAACTTGATGGCAGGACAAAATAATAATGCAAATGATACACAATAAGGAGATTTCTCTATGTGAAAGTGCTTTTATGAACTAAGATCGGAGATGATTTATTAAGTTATAAAATTATATAACTATAATAAAATTCAGGGAGAAAAGTCACTAGGACCAAAAGTGCATGTTTGCTATATAGAGAACTCTATTTAATACAAAAAGCATTTGCCGTTTGGAATCTTATCTGGCCACTAATTCACTGATCTTACTAAGACTTTTATATGGTATGGAGGTCCTATGTTTATTCATATTGACAGAGAGTAGATTCTGCATTATTTTAATACTATTAACCCTAAGGTCGTCCAAACAGATACCAAAATCTGATGACAAGGCTTCATGTTATCTTCTTGGATCACAGAAAGATAAAACTATTAGTATATAGTTCATCTTCATCAGAAGTTAGGCAAGGCAAAAGGTTAGCATTTGGTATAGTGATCTGTACATTGAGCTTTCTTAGAAAATGCACATATGTTCTAGATTCTGAATTAATGTTAGAGATCCTGATTTTCACATCACAAAAACACTGTACATCTGTATTAAATATAAAGTTATATTAAAAAACATATTGCAGGTGCATTCTAGGGAAATTTAAAAATATGTGCAATAAAAAAGACAGGTAAAATTATCCCTAATGCCTTAATCTTAGTTCCTGTTATTTTAGTCCTAATTAAGGCTCAATATAGAATTATGTAGTAATTCTCTTATAAAATAGACATTTTAAACTCAACATACTATAAACTTCTTGTATTATTATATATTATCCTAGAATCATGCTATTGTTTTATTTTATTGCCTTTTATAAAACATGAAACACTTTGCTCCATTGCTTTAATTTCTGTTTTCTTTGTTTCAAATATTTCACCAGTAGAAACAAACTCTTGCATCTAAATATCTGTAATAATTTATCATTATCTACATTGCATAAATTTGTCCAAGTTAAATTGGTAAGGTAAAAGTATGTAGATTTTCTTGGCTTCTGCTAATGGTGTTATATATGCAATTATTTAATTATAAATAGTTCATAATTTGAGAATTCATTTTCCACTAGTACTACCATTAATGTTTTGCTTAGAAGTTTCAGTTGGCATGAAATATTCATAGAGAAAAAACTATTCATTAACTTTTCAGCACCATGATGTAGTATCTTCTGAAGGGCAAAAGGGCTCAAGATACATTTCCCAGCATTACTGTGGGAAGATACAAGAGAAAACCCAGAGTGAAAGCCTCAGATGGCATCGGTTTAGAAAATTGAATACCTGGGTGTCTATACACAAAAGCAATGGTTGCAACAATTAACTTTCTCCACAAAATTAATTCCCTCCAAAACATAATTTTCTTAGTTAAGAAAATAATTCAGAGACCCCACCCCCAATTTGCATGATATTCTTTTCTTCACTTCCAGTGCCTCTCAGGCACAATTTCAGTGTCTATAAACTGAGCTATGTTGAGTTTAGAATCCATATTGAGGAATTGACTAAAAAAATACTTAGAACTCTGCATATGACAGCACGCTATTGGACTGCCTGGGGAATAGGAGAGAGAGCAGGAATGGCAATATGATTTATGATTTGTGCATTGTGAATTGTGTGGGATGAAGAGATTGTAAATAAACCTTAAAGCATGTCATTTATTTTGGAAGAAAGACTCCTAACAAAAGGTCAGAATTCCTTTCTTTCTTTCTTTCTTTCTTTCTTTCTTTCTTTCTTTCTTTCTTTCTTTCTTTCTTTCTTTCTTTCTTTCTTTTTTTCTTTCTTTCTTTCTTTCTTTTTCTTTCTTCCTTCCTTCCTTCCTTTCTCTCTCTTTCTTTTTTCCTTCTTTCTCCTTTGCAAGTAAGAGAGCCAGAGGAAAATAGTAAGGAGACCAGCTTTAAATGACTTATAAAAAGGAGCCAAAAAATACTCTCTGGACATCAAAAAGCTCTTACAAAGCAGACTTTTAATGATTTAAGTGTAAATTAATGAAAAACACATGGATTTTTTTTCTTTTAAAGTACCCTTGGTTTTAAAATTTTAAGGGGTGAAAGGAAAAGAACGTTTTTAGATTTGGTAGAGCAGAAACACATCTTAGAAAATAGCTTGAAGAGTTTGAAATACCTTAGTATCGTTTGGGGTTGCTTTTGCTCAATGGAGGAAGGGCATTATGATGACTTTAGTTCGTACACATAGGAGCCCTGTTCATCAGCTACCCACACACATGGAGCAACACAAGTAGAACCACCTTCCACAATGTGTGTTTTGACATTGAATCTGAGGGAGCATGTTGGGCTGAAGTTGATACTGAGAGAACATAGGTTGTGTTTTGAGACCCTTAGCTATCTGTAAATCCAACATACAACTGTAAACTGCAGGGGTGGAAGTAGATACAATATAATCCACCTGAGGAATGGAATAAGGCATACATGAAATCCTGTTTACACAGACATGTACCATCTTCTATTCCTTTTGATTTCCAAGCTCTTATATCTTGAATGTAAAATGATAAGACTTTACCAAATTATGTAAATCATTTTATTTATACTCCAGGTAATTATTTTGTTTTCCCCCAGCTTTATGGAGGTATAATTGACAAATAAAATTATAATATATTTCAAGTGCACAGCCTGATGACTTGGTATTTATATGTATTGTGAAAGAGTTCCCCACAATCAAATTAATTAACACATCCATCCCTTCACATAGTTACTTTCACTGTTGAGAATGCTTAAAATTTAGTGTCTTAGTGAATTTCAAGTATACAACACAGTGTTATTAACGATAGTCATCATGCGGAACATTAATTACATTCTTAAACTTACTTAACTTATAACTGTAAGTTTGTACACTTTTGCCAAATCTCTTGTTCCCTCTCCATCCCATCCCAGGCTGTGACAACCATCATTCTATTCTTTGTTCTATGGGTTTAGTTTTTTTTAGATTTCACTTTTATGTGAAATCATAAAGTATTTGTCTTTCTCTGTGTGGCTTATTTTATTTAGCATAATGCCCTCCCGATTAATTCGTGTTGTCCCACAATGTAAGATGTCTTTCTTTTATAAGACTGAATATTATTCCATATATACCACATTTTGTAGCCACTTATCCATTGACAGACACTTAGGTTATTGTCTATATTTTGGCTATTGTGAATAATGCAGCAATGGACATAGGGGTACAGTTGTCTTTTTGTGTTAGGGATTTTATTTTCTTTACATACATACCCAGAATTGGGATTGCTGGATCGTATTTTTAATATTTTGAATAAAATTCACATAATTTTCCATAATGGCATCACTAACTTGCAATTCTATTAAAAACAGTGTATGAAGATTTTCTTTCTTTCACATCCTATCCTGTATTTGTTATCTCTTGGCTTTTTGACAACAGACATCTTAACATGTGCAAGGTGATATGTTAATTGTAGTCTTGATTTGCAGTTTCCTGATGACTAATGATGTCGTGCACATTCTCATGTACCTATTGGCAATTTGCATGTCTTCTTTCGAAAAAAATGTCTGTTCAGAACCCGTACTTGCCCATTTTTTTAATTGGGTTATTTATGGGTATTTTTCCTATTGAGTTGTAAAAGTTTTTTATATATATTTTTGGATACTACCCCTTTGTCTGATATATGATTTGCAAGTATTTTCTCCCATTCCATAGATTACTTTTTTATTTTGTTAATTGATTTCTTTGCCGTACAGAAAGAATTTAATATAATGTAGTCCCACTTGCTTATATTCAGTTTTGTAGCCTTTGCTTTATGTGCCAAAATGTAAACATTATTTCTAAGACCAATGTCAAGGACATTTTCACTTATGTTTTCTTCTAAAAATTTTACAGTTTCAGGTCTTACATTTAAGTCATTAATCCATTTCTAATTGACTTTTTGTATATGGGGTATGATAGGGAGGCTTTTTTTATTTTTTATTTTTTGTATAAGAATATCTAGTTTACCTAACACCATTTATTAAAGAAATTATTTTCCCAGTCAGTATTCTTAGAATCTTTGTCAAAATTACATGACAATATAGGCATGGGTTTATTTCTGGACTTTGTATTCTGTTCCATTGATCAATGTGTCTGTTTTATACAAATAACATACTGTTTTGATTGCTAAAGTTTAGTAATATAGCTTGATATCAGGAAATGTGATGTGTCAAGCATCGTTCTTCTTGCTCAAGATTCCTATTCACTTGGGTTCTTTTGTGGTTCCATACAAATTTAAGGACTATTTGTTCTATTTCCATGAAAAATGCCATTAATTTTTTATAGAGAGTACATTTTAATCTGTAGATTATTGTGGACAGCATGGATATTTTAGCAGTATTAGTTCTTCCAACCCAGAAAAATGGGACAGTTTTTAATTTTTTTATGACTTCTTCAATTTTTTCATCAATGTTTTATAGTTTTCAGTGTACAGATTTTTTACCTCTTTGGATTAATTTATTCTTAAGAATTTTATTATTAATGCCATTGTAAATAAAATATCTTTCTTAATTTCTTTTTCAGATAGTTGTTAGTATATAGATATGCAGCTGAGCTTTGTGTGTTGGTTTTGTATACTACAACTTTACTGAATTCATTTGCCAATTCTAATAGTTTTTTAAAAATATTATCATGTTATATGCAAACAGAGACAATTTGATTTCTTCCTTTTTGATTTGGATGTCTTTTATTTATTTTTCTTTCCTAGTTACTCATACTAGGACATCAAGTACTACATTGCATACAAGTGCTCAGAGACACTTTTGCCTTGTTCTTTAGAAAAAAATAAATGCTTTCAGCTTTTCACCATAGAGTACGATGTAAGCTGTGTGCTTATTATTTATGAAGCCTTTATTATATTGAGGTACATTCTATCTCTACTTAATTTGCTGAAGGTTTTTAACACAAAAGAAAGTTTATTTTTGTCAAATGCTTTTTCTGCATTTATTGAGATTGTATGATTTTTATCCTTCATTTTGTTAATATGGTGCATCAGGTTTATTTATTTGCAAATGTTGAACTATCCTTGCATTTCTGGACTAAATTCTACTTGATCAGATCTGTCCCATTTTATTGCTGCTGAATTCAGTTTGATAATATTTTGTTAAGGATTTTTGCATTTATATTTATCAGGAATATTGCCCTATCATTTTCTTCTCTTATGGTATTATTGTCTGGTTTTGGTATCAGTGTAATATTTGCCTCATAAAGTAGCTTGGAAATGTTCCCTACTCTTTATTGTTTAGAAGAGTTTGAAAGGGATTGATATTAATTATTTTTAAGTGTTCGATAGATTTACCACTCTTGCCATCTTGTCCTGGACTATTCTTTGTTGTGAGATTTTTGATTACTAATTCCATCTCCTTACTCATTATTGGTCTGTTTAGATTTTCTAGTCTTTGTGATTCAGTCTTGGTAAGTTGTATAATTCTAGGAATTTATTTATTTTTTCTAGGTTATTCAATTTGTTGATATGTACTTATTCATAGTAACCTCTTATAACCTTTTTATTTCTTAAATACAAGTTAAAACATCTCTTTTATTTCTGATTTTATTTATTTGACTCTTCTATTTTCTTTAGTTTCTCTACTAGAGGTCCACCAATTTTACTTTTTACATATATTTTATTGATTATGCTATTAAAGTTGTTTCAATTTCCCCTCTTTCCCCCCTCCACCTGGTAACCCCAATCCCTCCAACAATATCCCCCTTAGTTCATGTTCATGGGTCATGCACATGAGTTCTTTGGCTACTCCATTACATATATTATTCTTAGCATCTCCCTCTACATTTTTTACCTAACTACTCTTACTTCTTAATCCCTGCACCTTTTCCCTCATTCTCCCTCTTCACTCTCCCAACTGATAATCCTCCAAATGATCTTCATATCTATGATTCTGTTTCTGTCCTGCGTGTTTGCTTAGTTTGTTTTTTATTTTCAATTTTTGATTGTTGTGAATTTATTGCAATTATAATGTTCAATTTTTTTATCTTTTTCTCTTTCTTAAATAATTCCCTTTAACATTTCATATAATAATGGCTTGATGATGATGAACTCCTTTAGCTTTACGTTGTCTGGGTAAAGTTAACTTTCACTTCCCTTCCATTCTAAATGATAGCTTTGCTGGATAGAGTAATCTAGGTTTTATGTCCTTGCTTTTCATCATTTTGAATACTTCTTGTCAGTCCCTTCTAGTCTACAAAGTTTCTTTTGAGAAATCAGCTGACAGTCTTATAGGAACTCCTCTGTAGGTAACTGTCTCCTTTCTCCTGCTGCTAAAATTCTCTTTTTATCTTTAACCTTTGGGATTTTAATTATGATGTGTGGATGTGATCCTCTTTACTCCCATCTTGTTTGGGACTCTCTGTGATTCCCAGACTTATATGTGTGTTTCCTTCATCAAATTAGGGAAGTTTTCTTTCATTTTTTTCAAATGAGTTTCCATTTCTTGCTCTTTCTTTTCTCTTTCTGGCAGCCCTATGATTCAGATGTTGGTACATTTGAAATGTACCAGCCAGAGGATCCTTAGCTTATCATCATTTTTTTTAATTCTTTTTTTTCTTACTATTCTGATTGAATGTTGTTTCCTTCTTAATGTTCCAAATTGTTGATTTGATTCTCAGCTTCATCCCCTCCACTGTTGGTTCCCTATAGATTTTTCTTTATTTCACTTAATGTAATCTTCATTTCTGCCTCGATTTTTTGTATGCTGTTGAAGTACCCAATGAGTTCCTTGAGTATCTTGTTAACCAGCGTTCTGATAGGTTGCTTATTTCCATTTCGTCTAGTTCTTTTTCTGGAGTTTCATTCTTTTCTTACATTTTGGTCATATTTCTTTGTCTCCTCATTTTGGCAGCTTCCCTGTGTTTCTTTTTGTGTATTAGGTAGAGGTGCTTTGACTCTCTGTTTTAGTGACATAGTCTATCATAGAAAAGCACACCTGTAAGTTGTATCGGGTAGAGATTTAGTTAATAACCTGGGGAGGGAAACACATGTTACTGCTTTGTGACTCTGTGGGGGTAGTGCTTGGAGATGGAACAATGCTGCTATTGGCCTCTTGAATTTTGCCTGTGAAGAAGCTGTCTCCTGCCACCTGACCTGACGCCAGTCACTTCAATTTCTCCCCATATGCTACTGGTGCCCTTCCAGCTGTTGCCCTGGTGCTGAATCCCAAAATGCCTGAGTCTAAGTAAGTCCTAAGTCCATTGTGAGCCCTTTAAGAGGAGTCTCCTGAGAATCCTGCAGTTTCTTCTGCCACCCCTAACCCCATTGGTTTTTATAGCCCGATGTTATTAGGACTTATCTTCCTGGCACTGCAACCCTGGGCTGGTGGGCTGGTCTTGGGTTGGGATCCCTCACTCTGGAGGTATCCCTCCCTATTTACATCCACCACATGTGGATGTGGGACCACCAGTTTAGTATCTCCATGCATATCTGTGCCTCTCCACACCTGTCCACCTCTCCAAGCCTTTCTGCACCTCTCTGAGTCTCCACCCCTCCTACCTTTCTGGATAAATGTAGCTTCTTTAAATCCTCAGTTGTCAGACATCCATATAGCTTGATTTTCTGATGATTCTGGGCAATATTTGTGTTGTACTTTAGTTGTAATTTTTGCTGTAGTTGTGCAAGGAGGTGAGACATATTTACCTACACCTCCATCTTGACTGTAAGTCCAGGTTTGTCAATTTTATTTTGATAAAAACAATTTAGTTTGTTGATCCTTTCTATTATCTTTCTACTCTCTATTTTATTTCTGCTCTGATATTATTTCCTTCCTTCTACAAGCTTTACACTTAGTTTATTCTTTTTCTAGTGTTTTGACATGAAAAATTAAATTGTTTATTTGAGATTTTTTCTTAATGTAGGTGTTTATCACTATCAACTATCATCTTAAAACTGCTTTTGCTCCATATTATAAGTTTTGGTATGTTGTGTTTCATCTTTTTTTATTTAGCTTTGATTTTCTTCTTTGATCCACTAATTGTTCATTTTAATTGCATGTATTTCCGAAGTTTTCAGTCTTCTTCCTGTTATTTATTTTTATTTTTATACCATTGTGGTAAAAAAAAAGATGCTTGGTATTATTTCAATCATCTAACATGTAAACACTTGTTTTGTGGCCTAACATGTGATCTATACTAAAGAATGGAGATGATTCCATGCATGCTTGAGAAAAATGTACATTCTGCTGCAGTCAAATGAAATGTATTGTTCTAAATCTATTGTTCTAAAGTATTGTTCAAGTCTTATATATCCTTATTGATTTTCTCTCTTGATGAACTATCCATTGTTAAAAGTAGGATAATGAAGTTCCCTAATATAATTATATCCTTGTCTATTTCTCCATTTCATTTACTAATATTTGTGTGCTCCAATTTTAGGTGAATATATACTTGTAACTTTTATGTCTTCCTGATAAATGGCCCCTTTGTCATTATATAATGACCTACTTAGTCTCTTGTTACAGTTTTGATTTAATGTCTGTTGTGTAAGGTGTTAAGTGTAGGTATTCTAATTCTTTTATGATTTCCATTTGCATGGAATATTATTTTCCATCCCTTCACTTTTAGCCTGTGTGTGTCTTTAAAATGGAAGTTAGTTTCCTGCAAACGGCATAAAGTTGCTCTTTTTTTTTATCCATTTTCCATGCTATGCCTTTTTATTAGAAAATTGAATGTATTTACATGTAATTACTAATAGGTGTTGACTTTCTAATGCCATTTTTATTAATTATTTTCTAGATGGTTTATAGCTACTTTGTTTCTTTCTTTCTCTCTTCCTTTGTGAATTGGTGATTTTCTGAAATAATATGCTTTAATCCCTTTCTCATCATCTGCTGTTGGTTTTTGCTTTGTGTTTTTCATGAGACTTATATAAAACATAGTTATAATAGTATATTTTGTGCTGCTAATTTAACTTTAATTGCACACAACACTCTACTCTTTTATTCCACATCACACATTCATATTTTTGATGTCACAATTTACATCTTTTTATATCATGTATCTATTAACAAATTATTGTAACCATATTTATTTATTTTTTTAAAGATTTTATTTATTTATTTTTAGAGAGAGGAGAAGGGAGGGAGACATAAAGGGAGAGAAATAGCAATGGGTGGTTGCCTCTCACATGGCCCTCAGTGGGGACCTGGTCCACAACCCAGGCATGCGCCCTGACTGGGAATCAAACCAGGACCCTTTGGTTCCCAGCCTGCACTCAATCCACTGAGCTACACCAGCCAGGGAAGTAACCATAGTTATTTTTAATACCTTCGTCATTTAAGTTTTATACTAGAGTCGAGCGATTAACACACCACCGATTTTTTAATATTAATGGATTTTATTAGAGAGAGATAGAGGAAGGAAAAAAGAGAGAGAGAGATCAACCTGTTTTTTCACTCATTTACACATTCACTAGTTGATTCTTGTATGTGCCCTGACCAGGGACCGAATCCACAAACTTGATGTATTGGAACAATGCTCTAACCAACTGAGCTAGCTTGCCAAGGCAAAACACCACCATTTAAAAATATTAGATAATATTCTGAATTTGACTATATACTTACTTTACAAGTATATTTTATATTTCATATTATTAATTATTGTCCTCACATTTCAGCATGTAGAATGCTTTTCAATATTTCTAGTAAGGCAGGTCTAATAGTAATAAGCTCCCTCAGCTTTTATTTTTCTGATAAATGTTTATTTCTCCATTTCTGAATGAAAATGACAGGTTTTCAGGGTAAATTCTTTTTTATTAACCAGTTTTTCCTTTTAGCATTTTGAATATATGATCTGTCCTTCAAAGTTTCTGCTAAAAAATCCATTGATAGTCTTATGGGGATTTCCTGGAATGTAAATAATATTCTTCTTTTGCTGCTTTAAAAATTGTCTCTTTGTCTCTGAATTTAGACCATCTTATCATGATGCATCTTGGAGATCTCTGGGTTGAATCTCTTTGGGGATTGATGAGCATCATATAATTCAAATGTCCAAATCTCTCCTAAGATTTGGGAAGTTCTCATCATTACTTATTTCATTAAGTGGTCTGCTCTTTCCCTCTTCTCTTCTCCTCTGGTACTCAATAATGCATAAATTGTTTCTCTTGATAGTGTTCTGTAATTCACCTAAGCTTTCTTCACTCTTTTTAAACTTCTGTGTTCTCCTATGACTGGATAATTTCAAATGGCCTATCCTAGAGTTCACAGACTCTTTTCTTCCACTTGCTCAAGTAATCTGGTAATATTTATCTCTATTGCAATTTTTATTTTACATGTCTGTTAAACTTATCATTTTGTTCATAGCTTCTTTCCTGAATTTATTGAATTGTTTTTCTGCATTTGGTGGTAGTTTACTATTTTAAATTATTTCTGGGAAAATTACAGTTCTCTTTTACTCTGGGGTTAGTTACAAGAAAATTTTTGTGTTACTTTGGTGACGTAATATTTCCTGGAGTTTTTATGTTCCTTGAAGATTGTGTTGTCATCTTTGTATTTGAAGAAAGAGCCACATTCTTCATTCTTTACTTACTAGCTTCAAGAGAATAATACCTTCTATCATTTCTATTAAGGATAGGGGATTTTCTATGGATGGTCTTGCTCCACACTTCTTGTTTCCTCTTCGGGGAAGGTATTTTTGAATATTTTATGCCTTCCCTTTGATCTGGGAAGCCAGGCTGAGTGCTGACATTGCACATTTCCTTGCTTTGTAGTGATGCTAAATGCTTCTATATGTGTGCTTTCTCCCAAACCTGAGGAGTTGAGATGGCTTTCTGCATGTTTCCTAGCTATTTGCGAAGGTTTTCACTCACTGCTGTTGGAAGAAGGCACAGGAGGCTGACCACAGGTTGCACAGAGAATTTGGGGTGCGTTCGAGCCTATTGACGTGATCCATAGGCATGCCATTCACAGAAACTTATGGCAGACTCTGTGATGGATTCCATGAAGTGGTTAGCGGTATCCACATTTTTTAATAATGTTATGAGCTCTGTTTGCTATTATAACTCCCCCTCCCTACCCCTCAGTCATGCAGCTTACCATAGCATGCTGAATTGGACAAGAAAAAAGAGGCATGTTTGGCAGCTTCTTGCACTTCTGGAGACACTGGACAGTCACCCATTCACTCTCACAGTTGCCCACTAGAGAAATTGTTCACCAAAATTGTCTCTTGACACTGAGCTGTGTCACTCAGGGGGCATGGTGACGTCAGTATGGAGAAAATGTTGCTCTTATGATGTCAGTGCTATTAATCTCAGACTTTTTTGCACCTACAATGTGCCAAAACTTTCCTGGTGTTTCCATAAAACAGGGGTCTCCAATCCCCAGACAGCAGATGGGTACTGGACCATGGTCAGTTAGGAACTGGGCTGCACAACAGGCGGTGAATGGCGGGCAAACCAGAGAAACTTCACTCATATTAGTGAAGTGAAGCTCCGCCTCCAGTCTTGCCCCCACCAGCCAGGTCCATGGAAAAATTGTATTTCATCAAGCCAATCCCTGGCACCAAAAAGTTGGGGGCCTATTGCCTTAAGACATTATCACACCAAAATTGCAGGCCCATTCAAGCCATTTTCAATGGTTTTCTATATAAATGGACTGACATGGCTTACACTGTGAATTCCCTAAAATTTCTCAAAAGCTCACATCACAGGCAAGCAGCATCTGGCCTCTGTGAGCCTTGCGCCTCTAGCTAAGTGGCCTCAGGCCAAGCACTAACAGAGTTGGCCTTGGTTCACAGCTTAACTTCTCCTTGCCACATTCAATCTCAGCACAAGTAGCAGCAATTGACAGACTGCTTTGCAGCTCTTTCTGGATGGCCCCAGAAAAGACACTAGTGGCTGATGATCTTGCTCTCCACAGAGACCTGACGGTTAGCACACCCAATAGAAAAATTAAGAGAATGTAAAAGTACCAGCAAACTACCTCCACCTGTGACACACTCAAGGGTTGGAATCAACAGGTACTAGAGACCTGCTGAAGTAAGTCCTATTCAATGTGGTCACTCGCTGAACAGCAGACTCACTACTCAAGGTTATGGCCAGTCCTCATACCACATTACGCTAAGGGGTAAGCCCCCCCCCCCGCCCACTACATGCCAACAGCAATCAAGTATTAACTACAAGAAGAGGGTGCACAAAGGCAACAAAGGGTGTATACCTGGCTGTACAACAAAGGGTGTAGTTCCAGACTTGGATGGCAAATGAGGTTGTGCCATTTGGTTTCATAGATCATTTACTACATAAGGCCACTCTACCAAGGCTAGAAGATATAGCATCTCTATCTAATATATAGAACACAGGGAGGCAGTCAAAATGTACGGACAGAGAAACATTTCCCTAATGAAAGAAAAGAATAAAACTCCTGAAAAAGAACTAAATAAAATGGAGATAAGCAATATGTCAGATGTAGAGTTCAGAGCACTGGTAATAGAATGCTCAATGAACTTAGGAGCAGAACAGATGCACTTACTGAGCACTTCAAAAAGAGATAGAAAACATAAAAGGAAATAGAAAATATGAAAAAGAACAGATAGAAACAAAGAATACAATAACAAAAATAAATAATATATTATAGGGAATAAACAGTAGAGTAGATAAATCAGAGGATCAAATCAGCAATTTGGAAGTTATGGAAGCAGAAAACAGCCAATCAGAAAAGATAAAAAAAAAAAAGCATCCAAAAAAGTTGTGATAGGATAAGGAACCTCTGGGACAACTTAATACATAACAACATTTGCATTATTGGATTGCCAGGAGAAAAGAGAGAGCAAGGAATTGAAAATCTGTTTGAAAAAATAATAACAAAAAATTTCCTAACCTGGTGAAGGAAATAGGTACCAGTCTGAGAAGTGCAGAGAGTCCTAAATGAGATGAAACCAAAAAGTCTCACACCAACAAATATTATAATTAAAATGGCAAATGTTAAAGACAAAGAAAGAAACTTAAAAGCAGCAACAGAAGAACAGTTCATTACCAGGGAGTTCCCATAAGACTGTCAGCTGATGTATCAACAAAAAATTTGAGGGCCAGATGGGATTGGCATGAAAAATTCAAAGTAATGAAAAGCAAGACATGAGACCAAAGTTGCTCCACAAAACAAAAGTATCATATGGAATGGAATGACAAATAAAGAATTTTTCAGACAAAAAAAAAAGTGAAGAAGTTCATCACCACCAAACCAGTCTTTTATTTTAAATATGTGTGTTGATTTTAGAGAGAAGAAGGGAAAGAGAGAGAGAAACAGTGATGTGAGAGAGTAACATCAACTTTTTGCCTCCCATATGCACCATGGCTGAGGATTGAACCTAACAAACTGAGTATGTTCCTGACCAGGAAGTGAACCCCCAAACTTTTGGTGTACTGGACAATGTTCTAACCAATTGAGCAGCACAAGTGAAGGCAGCACCACACCAGTTTTATAAGAAATATTAAAGGGTCTCTTTAAGAAGAAAAACAAATTTTAAAAATATGAACAATGAAATGGCAAAATGTACATATCAATCAACAATTATTTTACATGCAAATGAATTAAATGTTCTTGTCAAAGGACATACAGTGGTAGAATGGATAACAAAGCAAGATCTTTACATATTCTGTTGACAAAAGTCTCACTTCTGATCAAAGGACACATACAAGACTAAAAGTAAAGAGGTATAAAAAGGTATATCATAAAACTCAAAACAAACAAATAAGCTTAGGTAGCAATACTTATACCAGACAAAAAAAACTTTAAAACAAAGGGTATAACAAGAAACAAACAATGACTCAGCAATCCACTTCTGGTTATTTTTCTGAGGAAACCCAAAACACTAAATAAAAAGACATGTACACCTACATGTTCATTGCAGCATTAATGTACAATATTTAAGATGTGAAAGCAACCTAAGAGTCCATCAAAAGGTGAATGGATAAAGTAGTGGTACATATATACAATGTAATATAACTCAGACAATTAAAAAATGCTATTTGCAACAACATGGATAGACCTATAAGATATCGTGTTGTGAAATTAGCCATAAAGAGAAAAATAAGTGGCCAAATGTCATATAATTTCACTTATATGTGCAATCTAAAAAAAAACAAAATAAACAAACAAGTAGAACAGAAACAGACTTATAGATACAGAGAAAGAATTTTGATGGTTTCCAGATGGGATGGGCTTTGGGGAATGAATGAAAAAATGAAGAAATTAAGAAGCACAAATTAGTAGTTACATAACATTCATGGGGATGTAATGTACAGCATAGGGAATAGTTAATAATATTGTAATAACTGTGTATGGTGTCAGATGAGTACTAGACTTTTTGGAGTGATAAATGTCTAATTATACCTGAAAATAATATATATTATACATCAAGTATAACTAAAAAAAATATTACATAAAAGATTCTATCTTCAATTTTTGACATTTTAGTTATAGTGTGCCATGATGTGGGCTTCGTTAGGTTAATTTCCTTTGAAATTCTCTGTACTGCCAGAACTTGTATGCCTATTTTTTTTCACAAGGTTAGGAAAGCATTCAGTTATTATTTCTTCAAATAGGTTCTCAGTCCTGAGCTCTCTATTCTCCTTCGGTTACCCCTACGATGCAAGTGTTGTTACACTTGATGCTGTCCCAGAGGTCCCTTAAACTGTCTTTACTTTTAAAATTCTTTTTCTTTTTGTTGTCCCGATTGAATTTTTTGCACTATCCTTTCTTCTAAATCACTGTTTAGATGCTGTATTTATTTAATTGGCTGTAGATACTCTGTAATATATTCTTCATTTCAATTATTGTAGTTTTTACCTTTGAGTGGCTCTTTTTTTATACTTCCAATCTCCAGTTTTACATTTTCTATCCATTTTTTTAAGTTCTCACTAAGTTCATCCACTCTTCCCCTATGTTCATTGATGTTCCTTATAATCAGTGTTTTGAACTCTGCATTTGGTAGATAGCTTATCTCTATTTTGTTTGGTCCTTTTTCTGAAGTTTTGTTGTTCTTTCATTAGAGACATGTTTATTTACCTCAAAATTTTGGCTGTTTTCCCTGTGTTTGTTTCTATGTATTAGATAGATGTCCCACGTGTCCTAGTCTTGGTGTAATGGCTTATGCAGTTGGTGTCTTCTGGGGCCCAATAACAAAATCTCCCTGTTCCTCTGAGCTGGATACTCTAAGGTTGTCCCTTGTGAATGTTGTGTGATTTCCTATTGTAGTGAGCCTTAATTATGGTTGACACATCAGTGGGTGGGTTTGACCTTCAGCCTGATGGGCTGTAAGAATGGTTCATGACTATTTTGATAAGCACTTGTGTGGAATTATCTTTAGCAGGACCCTAGTGCCTATTATGTCTAATCTGCGTATAAGATTTGTGGTAGTAATTGTGTGGTTCTCTGAATGTGATCTGAAGTAGGTTCCCAGTTTATTTGTTCTGGACACTTTGGGAGGTGTTATGGTGCAGGTCAAGTTCAGACACTGCCTATGTGTGTGGCCAGGGACCACCTGGTAGAAGCTACAAAGTGATAGGCAATTGAAAGCTGCCTGCTGGATTTGTTGGAGCCTGAGAGTGGTTATTCTGTGAGCTGAGGCCATCTTCCACTACTTCCTGGCTTTGGGTTGCTAAGTAAGTGGTATAAGACATGCCAAGACCAGCCACTGATTGTTTGGGGTTTGTGGACCTTAGAAAGATTTTAGGAAAGTTTGCAGCATAGGTCCAGGCCCACAACTTGTGTGGATTATCTCCTGAAAGAGGTTTCAGCCAGATAGGGCCTCAGAGAATCACCACGGTGGCATAAGAGCAGTACAAGTATGGTTAGGAGACTCAGAATTGCCACCCATCTACTAGCCATGTCGGGGGAGGGATCAACAAAGGAACAATGTTGTCTTTAGGTACATTGTTCCCATAAACAGCGGCTCTCTAGCTCTTTCCCTGAAGCCAGACAATTCAGTTCCTGCTGATATGTACCTGGTCCTTTCTGAGGTGCTGTCTTTTCTCTGGAGCTTAGGGTATGAGTATGTGTTTGTAGGTGAGTGATTCTATGCTCTGGCCCTCTAAGAAGACACTAGAGTCTACAGCTACATTCTATCTCACCATGACTGAGTCCCTGCTGATTTTCAGTCAGTTCTTCTGGGTACTCCTCATCCCAGCACTGATGCTCTGGGCTGAGGAGCCTGGCATGGGGCTGGGATGTTTAGTGCCTCAGAAGGTCCTTCAGAGATGAGTCATCCCCCGCCCCCCAGTTTTTAAATGCTGCACCTGGGTATAGGACTCACTCGTTTTGGATCTCTGCCTATCCTACCAGTCTCAATGGGGTTTCTTCTTTATGTATTTTTTGAATGTTTAAAAATCTTGTATGCTGCCCTGGCTGGTGTAGCTCAGTGGATTGAGCATGGGCTTTGAGCCAAAGGGTCACTGGTTCAGTTCCCAGTTAGGACACATGCCTGGGTTGTGGGCCAGGTCCCCAGTAGGGGCCAAGTGAGAGGAAACCACACATTGTTGTTTCCTTCCCTCTCTTAAAAAATAAATAAATAAATAAATAAATAAAAATCGTGTATGCTATGTAAAAGAAAATTTTTATTTTTATTTTAAGTGTATTTTATTGATTATGATATTGCAGTTGTCCCATTTTCCCCTTCATTCCCCTCCACCCTGCACCCCTTCACACCAGCATCCCCCCCCGCCTTGCGCTTAGATCATGTCCATGTGTCATACATATATCTTTGGATTCTCCATTTCCTATTCTAGTCTTAATCTATGCCTGTCTATTTTGCACCTACCATTTATGCTTCTTATTCCCTGTACCCTTTCCCCCATTCTCTTCCCTCCTCCTCCCTGCTAATAATGCTCTATGTGATCTACACTTCTGTGAATCTGTTCCTGTTCTAGTTGTTTGCTTAGTTTGTTTTTTTTGTTGTTGTTGTTGTTGTAGTTCAGTTATGGATAGTTATGAGTTTCTTGTCACTTCACTATTCATAGTTTTGATCATCTTATTTTTCTTAGATAAGTCCCTTTAACATTTCATAAAATAAGAACTTAGTGATAATGAACTCCTTTAACTTGACCTTATCTGGGAAGCACTTTATCTGCCCTTCCATTCTACATGATAGCTTTCCTGGATAGAATAATCTCAGATGTAGGTCCTTGCCTTTTATGACTTTGAATACTTCTTTTAAGCCTCTCCTTGCCTGCAAGCTTTCGTTTGAGAAATCAGCTAATAGTCTTATGGGAACTCCTTTGTAGATAACTGTCTCCTTTTGACTTGCTGCTTTTAAGATTCTCCCCTTATCTTTAATCTTTTGTAAATATATTTGATTGATTATGCTATTACAGTTGTCCCATTTCCCCCCTTTTATTCCCCTCTGCCCTGCACATTCCCCCCACATTTCACCCCTTTAGTTCTTGTCCATGGGTCATATGCATAAGTTCTTTGGCTTCTACATTTCCTATACTATTCTTAACCTCCCCCTGTCTGTTTTCTATCACCATTTATGCTACTTGTTCTCTGTACCTTTTCCCCCTTTCTCCTCCTCTCACTCCTCTGTTGATAACCCTCAATGTCTTATATAAATCCCTCTAATATTTCATATAATAAAGGCTGGGTCATGATGAATGCCTTGAACTTGACCTTATCTGAGAAGAACTTTATCTGCCCTTCCATAGTAAATGAAAGTTTTGTTGGATAGAGTATTCTTGGATGTAGGTTCTTGCCTTTCCTGACTTGGTATATTCCTTTCCAGCCCCTTCTTGCCCGAAAGGTCTCTTTTGAGAAATCAGCTGACAGTCTTATGGGAATTCCTTTGTAGGTAGCTGTCCTCTTTTCTCTTGCTGCTTCTAAAATTCTCTCATTTTTAATCTTGGGTAATGTCATTATGATGTCTCTTGGTGTGTTCCTCTTTGTGTCCAACTTCTTTGGGACTCTCTGAGCTTCCTGGACTTCCTGAAAATCTATTTCCTTCACCAGCTTGGGGAAGTTCTCCTTCATTATTTGTTCCAATAAGTTTTCAATCCCTTGGTCTTCCTCTTACTGGCACCTTTATGACTCAGATGTTGGGACGTTTAAAGATGTCCTGGAGATTCCTAAGCCTCTCCTCATTTTTTTAATTCTTGTTTCTTCATTCTTTTCTGATTGATTTTTTCTTCTTCCTACTGATCCACACCGTTGATTTGAGTCCCAGTTTCCTTCCCGTCACTATTGGTTCCCTGTACATTTCCCCTTATTTCCCTTAGCTTAGTCTTCATTTTTTCATCTAATATGTGACCAAATTCAACCAGTTCTGTGAGCATCCTGATTACCAGTGTTTTGAACTGTGCATCTGATAGGTTGGTTATCTCTTCGTGGCTTAGTTGTATTTTTTCCTGAAGTTTTGATCTGCTCTTTCATTTGGACCATTTTTTTTTCTTGGTGCACCTGTTACATATAAGGGGTGGAGCCTTAGGTATTCACCAGGGTGGGGCTGCCCATATCGCTGCATTGTGATGCTGTGTGGGGAAGGGGTCTGAGAGGGCACAATGGCAATTGTTCCACTCTCTGCTGATTTTCAGTCACTTTCCCCAATACCCACAAGCAAATTGGGCCCTTCTGTGCTGATTCCCAGTTGGGTGGACTTGCGTACGTTCTAGGACCCTGTGGGTCTCTCCAACAAAGTCTCCTGTGAGGCTGGGAGTTCCTCCTGCTGCCACCTTAGCCCACACCAGTGTTTTCAATCAGTGGTTTGAAACTTTATTTCTCCACGCTGGAACTCTGGGCTGCGCAGTCTGTTTCACTCCCCAGGTTTTTCACCCAGTTTATCTGCGCATGAATGTGGGACTGCCTGCTCCACCAGCCTGGGCCCCTCTGGGTACAGGTCAGCCAGCAGTGGGTTTCACTGAGTCCACCAGTTGAGGTCTCCCCCACCAGCCACAGTGTTGCTCGCCCAGCTCCACAAATCTCGAGCCTTCTCCGCCCGGCTCTGCCCCACTTACCAGTCTGGATGAACGTGTCTTCTTTAACTCCTTGGTTGTCAGACTTCCATACAGTTTGATTTTCTGTCAGTTCTGGTAGTTCTTTGTTTTTAAATTGTTGTCCCTCTTTTGGTTGTTGATGAGGCACAGTGTATCTACCTACACTTCCATCTTGGCCAGAATTCACCCTTATCTTTAATCTTGAATAATGTAATTATGATGTGCCTTGGTGTGTGCTTCTTGGGTCTAACCTCTTTGAGACTCTCCAAGCTTTCTGGACCTCCTTGAAGTCTATTTCATTTGCCAGAGAGGGGCAACTCTCCTTCATTATTTTTTTCAAATAAGTTGTCAATTTCTTGTTCTTCTTCTTTTCCTTCTGTCACCCGTGTGATTTGGATGTTGGAAAGTTTAAAGTTATCCCAGAAGTTCTGAAGCCTTTCCTCATTTTTTAAATTTTTGTTTCTTCATTCTTTTCTGGTTGAATATTTATTTCTTCCTTCTGGTCCAAATCATTGATTTGAATCCCAGTTTCCTTCCCATCACTGTTGGTTCCCTGAATATTTTCTTTATTTCACTTTGCATAGTCTTAACTTTTTCCTCTATTTTGTGACCATACTCAGCCATTTCTGTGAACATCCTGATTACCAGTATTTTGAACTCTGTGTCTGATAAATTGACTATCTCTTTCTTCCTCACTTAGTTTTATTTTTGGAACTTTGATCTTTTCTTTAATTTGTTTTTTTTTTGTTTGTTTGTTTGTTTCAGCACACCTGTTACATAGTAAGGTGAGGAGCTTAGGTTGTGAGGCTGGGATTTTCTCTCACCACTGTAACCCTCAGGTTTTTACAGTCAGAGGTTTTGAGGCTTTCTTTTGTCACACTGGAACCCTTCGCTGTGAGGTCTGTCTGGCTCTCCTGTTGTTCCTCCTGGCTTATCCACATGCAAATGTGGTACTACTCAGTCCACCAGCTGCCACCTTGCCTGCCAGGTCCTCCAGCTGCCTCTTTGCCATGAGTCCCCTCCACCCCAGCTGCCTATCTCCACCCCTCCTACCAGTCTGAATAAATGTTTCTTCTTTAAGTCCTTGGTTGTTGGACTTTCATACAGTTCAATTTTCTGGCAGTTCTGGTTATTATTTGTTTTTAAATTTGTTGTCCTTATTTTGGTTGTATGAGAAGGCACAGTATTTCTGCCTTCACCTCCATCTTGGCTGAAAGTCAAGCTATATCTTTAGTTATGGTTCTGTTCAGCTGGTCTTAAGATGATTCTCAAGTGTGCTCACTCTATAATTCAGGGTTAATTTTGATGTGGTCATGGGAGGAAGTGAATATAGCATGTACCTACTCTGCCAACTTGACTATAAGCTATGTGCAGGTTTTTCTGTTGACAAAAGTTTTCAACCCTTTGTGGTAAACACCATGACACATGATTTCTGGATTATATTGTAAAAGTATGTTTGCTTTTGTAAGGAACTGCTAAACTGTCTTCCAAAGTAGCTGACCATGAAAGTTGCATTTTCAAAAATCATTGGCCAAAAAGTTTGTTTAGTGTTTTCCATGAAATAAATGGCACTGTTTTCATTTTCGCCAATAACCTTGTTGATTTGGATATTCTGAGAATGTCAGCTATCTTCTATGTGGTATAATGCTTATTATTCTCAATTATTGCCTCAATTTGATCATTATCATAGTCAACTGGTCTACCTGACTGTGGAACATCATCCAGTGAGAAATCTATAGCATGAAACTTCACACACCACTTTTGACACATTTGATCAATCACAACACCTTCTCTATATATTGCGTAAAACTTTTTAAAAAGATTTCAATTGCATTTTTTACCTTTATTAAATAATAAGGCATAATTTGTCCAAATTGTTGCTTATTTTCTTCTCTTTAGTATTAAAAGGCTACACAAAAATTCACCAATTTTGATGTTTTTTTAATGCACACTGATATGTCAGCTGTCATGATACAATCTAACAAAATCATTTCAAATGAAGTTAAAGACAACTAATCACTCTGCTAGAGCCTTTTACGAAACTAACAAACAAATAAACAATCTTTTTGGCCAACTCTGTACTTTCTTCCAGATTTCAGAGTTGTCCTTTGCTGAGTGGACATGTTTGAGTGAACAAACATTCAAATACGTTACATGAATTATTTTATTTCTACTCTCTTAAACTTAAAGGACACAACTAAGTCTCCCTGAAAGCAGTTCACAAATAATAGCCACTAAGGAGCCATTAAGTTAAAAAGTATCTTCAAAAGAATTGCAAAGGTACTGTTCCTTTTATTGACAATAAAATATAAAATAAACAACCACATTAGGTTATATAAATTTTATAATTATAGTATAAAAATTTAGATGCCTCTTTATAGGCTCTTTTTTCATCTCTTATGATATTGATTCTGTGGTTATGGACTGGTCACTTCTCTGCAACTCCAGTCAGACAACCACTGTCTAATAATGGGATATTTAGAAGCAAAGGAACTTAGTTAGCCTCTAAAGGGTTAAAGAAGTCAATATACTTGAAAATAGGGGAGAAAAACAAAGGAATCCTGTTAGGGTCTGTTGAAGATTAACAGACCACCACACAAAAGCCCCAAAGCATCCTTCAACCTTCTAAAAAAATGTACTAAAAATGTTACCATGGCAGCAACCAATTAAATAAACCAATAAAAGAGGACAACTATCTACACCTCGACCAAACTACACAAACAAACAATAAAAAATATGCACCATAAATCAATTAAGCTTTAATGTAGTTTGAAAGTTTGAGAATGGGAGAAGGTATAGAAGGAAAAGGAAAATAAAACCCTCAGCCTATGATAATTAAAACAATGATAAAATAGCACAAGTAAAATCAACAATAAGGCCCAAGACTAAAAATAAGGTCCACATCGTTTGTACAAATGCACTTTTTATTTGGTGATGTTAAAAGACTATTTATGATTTTGTTCTAATACTGTGGGTTTGCATTAGCAAAATTTGAAGGAGTTGAGAAACTGTTTATAGGCTCTGCTGATTGACTTTCCGTGAGAAATAAATCAAATGGGCTCATGGACATACCACAGAGCTCTCTTTATGCCTTAAGATAATCTCTAATAAACTGAGAGATTTTGTTGGATGTCTAGGGAAATTCCAGGCCCCCTTACCTCAGGAATCAGAGCCTGACTTTCACTTAACTGGAAATCAGCTATCTGTAGTACTCTTGACCCAAAGTCTATTGGGTGTTAAAAGCATCTTAAGAATGGAATCATAGGGCAGGAGAGAAATCATTTTGAGAAGACTAGGAGGGGAAATTTGTGGGATAATTTATTGTTTGTATGATTAACTGATTTAAGGAAAATCCTTATAGAAAGGTTCATCTTGCCTTTTCCATGTTTCTTTTCAATTTCTATCTCTGTCTTTAAAGTTATTCATAGAATTAATTAAATTCATGCATGCATACTACTTTCAAATTAAATTTGAGAACATAGATGCTAACAGAAAACAATAAACCTAAGCGACTTTGGAGAGCCACATCCATTGTTGAGAATTTGTAAAATGTTTCTTTACTAACAGCCACCTCTTACATTTAAAGATAAAATGGAGCTCAGAAACAGAAACATCAAAGACACTTGAGAACAGCTGGATGTGGCAAAAAAGAACTTAATCACTCTTTGTTTTAGGGGACTTGCTATAATTGGCCTATATGAGAGGAAGCCAATCTATGTTTGTTTTAATTTGTATGAGCACACAGTGTTGGACTCCAGGAATCAAAAGTAAAGATTCTCAGTGACATTGGTTTCTGAATATAACACATAATTTCGTTGTCCTATTGTAACATCTGAATTCTTAATGAGGATGTGATTTAGTCATTCCATACTTTTTCTTCCTTAAGCCCTCCCTCTCTTCCCCATCCCTCCCTTCTTTCTTTCCTTCCTTCTTTCCTTTCTTCCTCCCTCCCTCTGCTCTCTCATTCCCTTCTTGTCCCCTTCCTCACCCTCATTCTCTCTCTCTTTTCGTTCTCCTTTCTATCCACCCCACTTTCTCTCTTCAGAGTCTCCATTTTCACTTAGAGATAGTACGAAATCATGGTGCTTAAAAAGTGAAAATGCCTTTTGTGCTTTTGGTCCATTTGACGATTTTAGAATACAAAAAAACATTCCTCTTGCCTATTTTGCTTGGAATGGAATGTTATATATTTAGGAACATTTGTTATTTGCTCTTTCTGTGTTCCCTTAATCTCTAGAGCAATGGAGATTTTCTCAGCAATCTAGACTGAGCCATAGTTGAAGAAAAGAGACCTGATGTGCATATTACTGTTTCTGTGGAGATAACAAAGTAATAGAATTTTAATGATTTATTTGTTAGCAACCTGTGGTTCCTACACAAATGTTCTAAGGTCTTTAAACTTACAGTGTTTGTGGTAAGAGGCAAAACCATTCTCTTAGAGGGTGGAGTCTGCCTTGTTCTCTTTGTTTACCCACTGTGGGATTGGAAAGATTACTGGGACATTGTTCAATTAAAAATAATGGAAAAATCTCACTTAGTTAGAAGAGCAGTATGCATACTTTAAGAAACAATGGAAGAATTTGTTGTACCAATTTAAGTTGCAATTCAAATTTCAGAATCAAATCTGAACTCTTTGGTGTTTTAACTCACTTACAGCTAAAAAAAAGCTACTTACTGCTTATAAGAGGAAAGAATTTAGTTTTAAAATGTGTCCTGAGATCAAATGGCTATTTACTGATTATATTTTGATGTTGCAAGTAAAAATGAATCAGAAACATATAAACTGTAAATTTTTAAATTAGGGTAGACATCGTTAAAGAAATACACATTTTATTTAACTGGGCAATATGCAAAATAATAATTTATAATGTTCGAAATTCTGAACTTGTGTAAGTCAACCTATGTAACATTAAATAATTCATAAAATGATTCAGAATGTAAACTTTTTTCCAAAATGATGGTCATTAATGTCAATTTATACTAACAGGAATCCCCAATTTGGGGTGTGGTGAAGGAGAAGGCTATTTAGTGAAAACATTTCAGCTGTGATACAACATGGCTATGGAACAGATCAACAGTTATAGCTCAATCATGAAACAGCAAGGGTGGGCCAAGGCATCTGAGGAAGAGGTAGCTCTGGGCTTGTGGCAGCCCCACCTTGGGTTGTAGTTTTGCTTCTCCCCAGTTAGTTCCACTCCATTCTGCACTGCACTGCTTGCATCTATTCTGCTCTGGTCTAGTACACTTGGGTCTACTCCACTCCACTCTACTCCATTCAGTGGAGACAGCTCCACTTAGCTTCTACGTTTCCAGTCAGAAAAACACAGTCTTCAATAGAAAAAGAAAGAGTGCTCCCCAGCAGGAGGGGAGCTGACTTTATATATACATAAATATATGTGTGTGTGTGTGTATCTTTTGCCCCTCATCCCTGATCAGTCCATTATCATGTAAATGAAGATTCCAAATACTCATGGTTTGATTGGTCCAAAAGGTACTCCTCCGGTTCGCTAGAATGGAGCCACTCTGATTGATTCGTGATGGTGCTATTGGTGATATATCTTCAAAGCTCTGGTTGGATGGCAACAGACTCAACCCTTATTTGAAATATGATTCCAGGAACTCCTCTTTTTTTATTTAAAATTTGAGCCTAATTAGCCACCAAAAAATCCTTCTTACTAGGTATTTTCTTTCTTGAGGCCAACAAAAGTATAAAGCACAGTGATTCAGATGAATCACTATAATAGTGTAGTGTAAATGTATTACTTTGGCAAGCAGGTGAGACACAGTAAACATTATCACAATATTTGGTCTGATTACACATCTTCGAGGACCTAGATAGTTTTGGGTGAATTACTTCCACTTCTTGCTTCACTAGCACATTTGGAAATGTCTACTGTGCTGCAATATCCCAAAAATATGGGATTCAACTACACACAAGTGCACCAATATAAAAATGAAAGATTCACATTAATCTTCCAGTAAATCAATGAATGATGTTAAATGACAACTATATCAACTCTGTTTTAAGTAAGCATTGTTTTTCAACCACCAGAGAGTCAAACAACAGAAAAAATATGTCTCCACGGGTCCCTTACTCTTAACAACATGAATGGCATCTCAGATAGTTTCACACTATCCATCCCTTTGTTTCTTTTTTTTTTTTAGTATAAAATTTTAATATTTAGAATTAGCCAACTGGACTCAGTTTAGATGATCCCAATTTTGTTGGCAACATCCAAAACATCATAGTCTGGACCCAGCTGAACACATGCCTTCTTCTCCCCATCAGGCCTGATCAGTGTGTTGACCTTGGCCACATCAATGTCATACCGCTTCTTCACAGCCTGTTTTGATCTGGTGCTTGTTGGCCTTGATTTCCACAATGAACACAAGTGTATTGCTGTCTTCTATCTTCATGGCTGACACAGTAGTCAGGGGGAACTTGATGATGGCATAGTGGTCAAGCTTGTTTCTCCTGGGAGCACTCTTCCAAGGATATTTTGGTTGCCTTCAGAGCTGCAGTGTCTTAGGCCTCCAGAAGGTGGATCTTTTTTTGTGTGTGGCTGTGGATACCTTTTAGCACTGCTTTATTTGCCTTCAAAGCCTTTGCCTTGTCTTTGGCTTTGGGAGAGATAGGGGCTTCCTTCTTTGCTTAGGCACCATCTTTATGAAAAGGGTCCCATCCCTTCTTTATTTTCCCTCTCCCTTATTCCTGGGACCTACAGAAGAGAATATAGGTTGATGCAAAATAATGTTACAACTGTGAAACCCTAAGTACATAGGAGTGGAGTATTTGTTTTTTTCTATAACATCTGCAGTACCCAATGCAATGGCTCAGGAAGTGCATGCTGGGTGAACTTGGCATGAGCAAAAAAATGGTGATCTCTTTTAATATAAATTAGAGAGTGTTGCCTTATAATTTACTAAATTCTATTAACTAATTCCATTTCAGCAGATTATATCTTTAGTTAGTCCATTAATTCTATGAGTATAGTAGTTTAGTTGCTATTTTGTATAGGATATGTCAGTGACTGCAGTGGTTAATATCGGCACTGTGCCCACATTATTCCATTTCCCTGGGTTCCACCTCTGGGGAGGTATGCTTGATCATCAGTATATGAAATGCATCAATCTGTTATTTCTTATCTATTCTTATTCTGTAACATATCCAGTTGTTAATATAAAGAATAATAGAGTCTACCATTAATTATAGAATAAGAGACAGAAAATTAGAAGACAGATTGAATAAAATTAGTTTAATCCATAGCTATATTTTGTTTCCATTAAAAAGTATACTTTTGTAAGTACTGTTATAACTATCATCGAAAATAAATGGAAAAATTAAAGTGCAGAGCAGTGTATGTCATACATTAATATTTATATTTTTAAAAGGAACATATATAGAGTGTGCTTGTATATACCCCTCATGACATACACATTCATGTACACATAGGCATAGATTACCATAATTTTTGGACTATAAGATGCACTCCCACCACCAAATTTGGGAGGAAAATGGGGGTGCATCTTATAGTCCAAATGTAGCTTACCTGAGTTCTGTTTACATTTAAATTGGTGAAATATTATGTTACTTATGTTATTAAATATTTTACCACATTTTTTGCTTCAAAAGTTTTTTTCATTTTTTCCCCTTCTAAAATCTAGATGTGTCTTGTGGTCCAGTGTGTCTTATAGTCCGAAAAATACGGTATCTCTGCATGAGGATTAAGTAGGAAACGTGTAAAACCAATAGCTTGTGAATGGCAGCAGGAAAAGTGGAGACTGCAAGTAGGGGTAGGAGGGATATACTCTCCCTTTTAAAACTTCGATTTTACTAAGTGAATATTTTACTTTTTAAAATAATAAACATTTTGACATTACAAAATTTTGTACAACTTTATTTTAATATATTAGTAAATATTCTGTAATAGTTTTCTAGAAACATAAAATTTACAAATTTGTCTGAAGATAAGGTAGAAAGCCTAAACACCCCAATATAGAAGAAAGTAAAATACTGTCAGAAAGCACCAGGAGACCCAGATAGTTTTGATAGGCTACACTAACATTCAGGGAATCATAATTCTCATTTAACACTTTTTTAAAAATTCCAGAGCATACTCAATAACCAGAAACCATATTATGTGACTTTATATGGCTAGCAGGAGTCTAATAACAAATTAATGAGAACAGCCTGAGAAATTAAATCTGTAGGTCAGTCTTATGAACATAGATAAAAACTTCTAAACAAAAAGATTACCCACACCTATCCATTAGCATATTTTTAAAAGAATAAATAACACTAAAATAGAATTTACTAAGGAATGCAAAGATGCCCCAATAGAACTCTATTACTGTAATTTACAGATTAAAAGGAAAATTATTACCTTAATAAATGCCCCAAATTATTTGCCGAAATTCAATATGTATTCACCAATTAAAAAAAATAACTGAGCCCTGGCTGGGTGACTCAGTTGGTTGGAGCATCATTCCATACAAGAAAAGGTTGTGGGTTCGATTTCTGGTCATGGCACATAACTAGGTTGTGGGTTCAATTCAGGTCAGGGTGTGTATGAGAAGCAACCAATGGATCTCTCTCTCCTCCTCCCACCTTCCTCTCTAAATATAAAATCAATGAACATATTCTTAGGTGAGGATTTAAAAAAAAAACCTGTAATGTTTACATACCAAAACCACTAGCAAAAAGGAAGGAAATTTTGAATTATTTCACGAACACACTTATAAAAGTCAGGTTGATGGTAATTTCTGGATGCTGAGAAAATATACAGCTGTCTGAGAAATGTTGCAGTGTTTCCGTCAATTTTGCAGAAATGGACAGTGTCTGCTGGGACTGGACGAGAGTTAGGAAACAGAGTAAGACCAGATGAGGAGGACTGAGGTGGCATTACCTTGGCTACTGTGAGTCTAGGAATCCCTATCTTGCTTTTCTCTCTTCCTTTCCTTCCCTTCCCTTCCTTTTTCCTCCATTCCCTTCTCTCTTTTCCCCTCCCCTCTTTGCAGACCTTTAGTTGAATGAGATTAAAATACATTTTTAGGAAAAAAATTCCCTCTACTTAAATACATTTGAGCAGCATGCTAAATTCTCTTCACTAGACATTCAAAAAACAATGGCATATAAAAGTGTCTAGGAAATACATAAAGAACAAATCAGCCCACTTTTTTCTAAACCAGTGTTTCCCTAAATGACCTGACCATGAAATACTTTCTTGCCCTTGTTGTTCCTTAGTACTTCTTATAACTGCAGAACCTTGTTCCATGGAAGGCCAGTTTGGGAAATAACACATAGAAAGTTTTGTTGGCAAACTGCATGAAGGTTCCCAAGAATCAAACTGCAGAGTCCCCTAGTGTCCAGATTTCCAACATGGGCATGCTTCTGCTTCTTCTAAGCACGGGGCTTCCATAGCTGGGGTACAGACCCTGTCACTGTCACAGACTTCTTGGCTCTCGAGTTTGAGTGGTCAATTCCTAAATTTCTGAGCAGAGGTTGACACATTTTTCACCTTTTTTCTCTCGATACTCTTGTTTTTAAAGTCTTATGAGTGTTATGTCACTTCTTATGAGACTTATAATGGCTACTCTAAGATTTCTGGTTTTAATTTTTTTTTATTTTTCAATTACAGTTGACATACAATATTGTATTAGTTTCATGTGTATAACCCAGCGATTGGACATGTATAAAACTTATGAAGTAATCACTCAAATAATCTAATACCCATCTTAACACCATACATAGTTATTTCAAAGCTATTGACTATTACCTATACTGTACTTTACGTTCTAATGACTATCTTGTAACTATCATATGTACTTCTTCACCCCTTCACCTGTAACATGCATTCCCCCCATCCCCTCTCCTATCTTGCAACCATTGAAATGTTTTCTGTGTCTATGACTCTGTTTCTGGTCTGCTTGTCAGTTTATTTGTTTTTTGGATCCCACATATAAGTTAAATAATATAATAGTTACCTTTCTCTGACTTATTTCACTCAGCACAGTATCTTCGAGGTCTATCCATATTGTTGCAGATGGCAAGATTTCATTCTTTTTTATGACTGAGTCATATTATATATATATATGTGTATATATATATATATACACACACACACACACATGACTATATTATATACACATGCATGTATATATGTATGTATTATATATACATACATATATATACATAGACACACATATACACACACACACAACATTTTTCTTGATCTTTTCACATTTTGATGGATTTAGGAGGCTTCCATATCTTGGTTATTGTAAATAATGTTGCAATGAACATGTGTATGTACGTGTCTTCTTGATTTAGTGTTTTGAGTTTCTTTTTATTTTTTTCAAAATCAATATTTCTTTATGAGAAATCTTAGAAAGTTAATATCCTGCAGCATTGTAGTCTAAATAAACAACGGTTTACATTCAGCCTTTCCTTTCTTTTTAAATATATTTTATTGACTATGCTATTACAGTTGTCCCATTTTCCCCTCTTTATTCCCCGCCGCCCTGTGCACCCCCCCCCATTCCCCACCCTTTAGTTTTTGTCCATGGGTCATACCCATAACTTCTTTGGCTTCTACATTTCCTATATTATTCTTAACCTCCCCCTGTCTGATTTCTACCTACTGTTTATGCTACTTATTCTCTGCACTTTTTCCCCCTCTCTCTCCCTACCACTCCCCTGTTGATATCCCTCAATGTCTTATATAAATCCCTTTAATATTTCATATAATAAAAGCTGGGTGATGATGAACTCCTTGAACTTGACCTTATCTGTGAAGCACTTTATCTGCCCTTCCATTTTAAATTAAAGTTTTGCTGGATAGAGTATTCTTAGATGTAGGTCCTTGCCTTTCATGATTTGGTATACTTCTTTCCAGCCCCTTCTTGCCTGAAAGGTCTCTTTTGATAAATCAGCTGACAGTCTTATGGGAATTCTTTTGTAGGTAGCTGTCCTGTTTTCTCTTGCTGCTTCTAAAATTCTCTCCTTATTTTTAATCTTGGGTAATGCAATTGCGATGTGCCTTGATGTGTTCCTTTTTGGGTCCAACTTCTTTGGGACTCTCTAAGCATCCTGGACTTCCTGGAAGTCTATTTCCTTTGCCAGCTTGGGGAAGTTCTCCTTCATTATTTGTTCAAACAAGTTTTCAATCCCTTGGTCTTCCTCTTCTCTTACTGGCAGCCTTATGACTCAGATCTTGGGATGTTTAAAGATGTCCTGGAGGTTCCTAGGCCTCTCCTCATTTTTTGAATTCTTGTTTCTTCATTGTTTTCTGGTTGGATGTTTTTTCCTTCCTTCTGGTCCACACCGTTGATTTGAGTCTCAGTTTCCTTCGCATCATTATTGGTTCCCTGTACATTTCCCCTTATTTCTCTTAGCGTATTCTTTATTTTTTGCAACCAAATACAATCAATCCTGTGAGCATCCTGATTACCAGTATTTTGAACTATGCATCTGATAGGTTGGCTATCTCTTCATCACTTAGTTTTATTTTTTCTGGCATTTTGATCTGCTCTTTCATTTGGGCCATTTTTTTTTTCTTGGCATGCCTGTTACTTTAAAGGGTGGAGACTTAGGTATTCACGAGGGTGGGGCAACCCACCTTGTTGCATTGTGATGCTGTCTGTGAGGGAGGGGTCTGAGAGGGAACAAGGATGCTTGCTCAGCTCTCTGACGGTTTTCAGTCACTTCTCTCAATACCCACAAGCAAATTGGGCCCTTTTGTGCTGGTTCCCAGGCGACTGAGCTTGTGTAGTTCTAATTCCCTGTGGGTCTCTTCAATGAAGTCTCCTGTGAGTCTGGGAGTTCCTCCTGCTGGCACCTCAGCCCCCACAGGTGTTTTCAATTGGTGGTTTGAGGCTTTATTTCCCCACAATGGCGGGTTGTGCAGTCTGCTCTGCTCCCCCAATTTTTCTGCTAGCTTGTCTATGTGAATGAGGGACCACCCAGTCCACCAGTCTTGGCCTTGCTGGGTCTGGGTCAGCCAGCAACGGTTTCTCTGGGTGCACCAGCTGCAGGTCTCTCCAGGCAGCTGCAACGTTGCCCATACTGCTCCACAGACTGCCTTCTCAGCAGTGTGCTCTCCACCCAGCTCTGCCCCTCACCGGTCTAGATGAATGTGTCTTCTTTAAGTCCTTGGTTATCAGACTTCCATACAGTTCGATTTTCTGTCAGTTCTGGTTGTTTTAGTTTTTAAATTGTTGTTTTTCCTCTTTTGGTTCTGTGAGGAGGCGCAGTGTGTCTACCTACACCTCCATCTTGGCCGGAAGTCTCTCTCACTCTTTTTTTTTAATTTCCTTTATTGTTGTTCAATTATACTTGTCTGCATTTTCCCCCACCACTCTCCCCACCCCAGCAAAACCCACCTCCCTCCCTTACTTCCACCCTCCCCCTTAGTTTTGTCCATGTGTCCATTATAGTAATTCCTGAAAACCCTTCTTCCCGCTGTCCCATGTCCCCTCTCCTCTGGCTATTGTTAGATTGTTCTTAATTTCAACATCTCTATGTTTTTTTTTTGCTTTTTTCTTTTGTTGATTATGTTCCAGTTAAAGGTGAGATCATATGGCATTTGTCTTTCACCGCTTGACTTATTTCAGTTAGCATAATGCTTTCCAGTCCCATCCATGCTGTTGCAAAGTGTAGAAGCTCTTTAATTCTCTCTGTTGTGTAGAAATCCATTGTGTAAATGTACCATAGTTTTTTGATCTATTCATTTGCTAATGGACTCTTATGTTCCTTCCAGCACTTGGCTATTGTGAATTGTGCTGCTATGAACATTGGAATGTATAGGTTCTTTTGGATTGGTGTTTCAGGACTCTTAGGGTATAATCCCAGTAGTGGAATTGCTGGGTCAAAAGGGAGTTCCATTTTTAGTTTTCTGAGGAAATTCCATACTATTTTCCACAGTGGCTTCACCAGTCTGCTTTCCCAAAAACAATGCACTAGGGTTCCCTTTTCTCCACCCTCAAAAACATTTGTTATTTGTTGATTTGTTTATGATGGCCATTCTGACTGGTGTGAAGAGGTATCTCATTGTGGTTTTAATTTGCATCTCTCTGATGGCTAGTGATACTGAGCATCCTTTCATATGTCTCTGGATCCTCTGTATGTCCTACTTTGAGAAGTGTCTGCCTAGGTCTTTTTCCCATTTATTTATTTATTTATTTATTTATTTTTTTTATTTTTTTGTCTTCCGGGTGTGGAGTTGTGTGAGTTCTTTATATATTTTGGAGATCAAACCCTTGTCCGAGGTATCATTGGCAAATATGGTTTCCCATATAGTTGGTTCTCTTTCCATTTTAATGCTGTTTTCTTTAGCCATGCAGAAACTTTTTAATTTGATGAGGTCCCATTTGTTTATTCTTTTCTTTATGTCTCTTGCCTTAGATGACATATCAGTGAAAATGATGATGTGTGGAATGTCTGAGATTATCCTGAAAATGTTTTCATCTAGGACTTTTATGGTGTTATGACTTATATTTAAGTCTTTTGTCCACCTCGAACTTATTTTGGTGTATGGTATAAGTTGGTGATTAAGTTTCATTTTTTACATGTACCTGCTCAGATCTCCCAACACCATTTGTTGAAGAGGCTACTTTTACTCCATTTTATGTTTCTTCCCCTGTTGTCAAATATTAATTTACCATAGAGAGTTGAGTTTATTTCTAGGCTCTCTGTTCTGTTCCATTCGTCTATGTGCCTGTTTTTATGCCAGTACCAGACTGTTTTGATTACAGTGGCCTTGTAATACAGTTTGATATCAGGTATTGTGATTCCCTCCTGCTTTGTTCTTTTTTCTCAGAATTGCTGCAGCTATTTGGGGCCTTTTATGGTTCCATATGAATTTCTGAAATGTTTGTTATATATCTGTGAAATGTCATTGGTACTTTAATAGGGATTGCATTGAATCTATAAATCGCTTTGGGTAGTATCATGATTTTGATTATGTCAATTCTTCCAATCCATGAGCATGGTCCATGCTTCCATTTGTTTGTGTCTTCCTTAATTTCTTTCTTCAGTGTTGTATAGTTTCCTGACTATAGGTCTTTTACCTCCTTGGTTAGGTTTATTCCTAGGTACCCATTTTTTTCTCATTGCTATACCAAATGAAATTTTTTTGCTATACCGAATGAAATTTTTTTGCTATATCAAATGAAATTTTTTTGCTATAACAAATGAAATTTTTTTGCTATACCAAATGAAATTTTTTTGCTATACCAAATGAAATTTTTTTGCTATACCAAATGAAATTTTTTTGCTATACCAAATGAAATTTTTTTGATTTCTGTTTCTGATGTTTCATTGTTGCACATAAATGCCTTTGATTTCTGTATATTGACTTTGTATCCATCTGTTTTGCTAAATTCATTTATTAGGTCCAGTAGTTTTTTGGTGGAGTCCATAGGATTTTCTATGTACACTATCATGTCATCTGCAAACAATGACAGTTTTACTTTCTTCTTTCCAATTTGGATGCCTTTTATTTCTTTTTCTTGTCTGATTGCTGTGGCTGGGACTTCCAATACTATCTTGAATAGAAATGGTGAAAGCGAGCATCCTTGTTTGTTTCTGATCTTAGTGGGGAAGCTCTAAGTCTTTGTCCATTGAGAATCATGTTGGCTGTAGATCTCTCATATATGGCCTTTATTATGTTGAGGAATTCTCCCTCTATTCCCACTTTGCTAAGTGTTTTATCATAAATGGGTGCTGTACTTTATCAAATGCTTTCTCTTCATCTATTGATATGATCATGTGATTTTTGTCTTTCATTTTGTTTATGTGGTGTATTATGTTGATTGATTTGCAAATATCGCACCATCCTTTCATCCCTGGGGTGAATCCCACTAGATCATGGTGTATGATCTTTTTAATGTATTGCTGGATACAGTTTGCCAATATTTTGTTGAGGAATTTAGCATATGTATTCATCAGCAATATTGACCTGAAGTTTTCTTTCTTTGTTGTGTCTTTTTCTGGTTTTGGGATTAGGATGATGCTGGCTTCATAAAAACAGGTTAGGGATCTTCCATTTTCTTGGATTTTTTTGAATAATCTGTGGGGGATGGGGATTAGCTCTCCCTTAAATGCTTTGTAAAATTCTCCCATGAAACTGTCTGCTCCAGAGCTTTTGTGTGTTGGAAGTATTTTGATTACTGTTTCAATTTTTCAGCTGTTATTGGTCTCTTCAGGCTTTCCTCTTCTTCTTTGAGTTTTGCAAAATTACATTTTTCTAGAAATTTGTCCATTTCACCTAGGTTTCAAAATTTCTGGGCATATACTTTTTGGTAGTAATTTCTTACAATCCTCTGTATTTCTGTGGTATCACTTGTAATCTCTCCCCTTTCATTTCTGATTGTGCTTATTTGGTTCCTCTCTCTTTTTTTCTTGATGAGCCTGCTTCAAGGCTTGTCGATTTTGTGTATCTCTTCAAAGAAACAGCTCCTGGATTCATTGATCCTTAGAATGGTGCTTTTAGTCTCTATGTCATTTAATTCTGCTCTGATCCTGGTTATTTCCTCCCTTTTATTTGCTTTGGGCTGTCTTTGTTGTTTCTCCTTGAGTTATTGTAGGTATAGGATTAGGTTGTTTATTTGAAATGTATCTTTTTTAGGTAGGCCTTTATCACTATTAACTTCCCTCTCATGACCACCTTAGCTGTGTCCCATAAGTTTTGCACTGTTGTGAATTCATTTTCATTTGTTTCCAGAAACTTTTTGATTTCTTCCCCAATCTCTTTCTTGACCCATTCATTGTTTAATAGCATGCTATTCAATCTCCATGATTTTGAGTGTTTGGGGTTTTTTGCCTTGAGGTTGGCTTCTAGTTTCAGTCCCTTGGGATCAGGGAAAACGCTTGATATGATTTCAATTTTCTTGAATTTGTTGAGGCTTGTTTTGTGTCCTATCATGTGGTCTATCTTTGAAAATGTTCCATGTGCATTTGAAAAGAATGTGCATTTTGCTTCTTTGGGATGAAAGACTCTCTCTCTCTCTCTCTCTCTCTCTCTCTCTCTCTCTCTCTCTATATATATATATATATATATATATATATATATATATATATATATAATCAGTTAAGTCCATTTCATCAAGGATATTGTTCAAAGTCACAATATCTTCGTTGATATTTTGTTTGGAAGATCTGTCCATTTTTGACAGTGCAGTGTTGAAGTCCCCTACTATAATTGTGGTGCTATCAATATCTATCTTGAAGTCCTCAAAGATTTTCTTTATGTATTTGGGTGCTCCTATGTTGGGTGCATAGATATTTACAATGTTTATGTCTTCTTGGTGGATTCTTCCCTTTAGTATTATGAAGTTACCTTCTGGGTCTCTTTTTATGGCTCTTTTTTTTAAGTCTATTTTGTCAGATATAAGCATTGCTACCCAGCTTTTTGTTCCAGTCCATTTTCTTGGCAAATTTGTTTCTGGCCCTCCACTTTCAGTCTGTGTATGACTTTTGTTCTGATGTGGGTCTCTTGTAGGCAGCATATGTGTGGGTCATGCTTTCTTATGCATTTTGCTGTTCTGTGTCTTTTTATTGGGGTCCTTAATCCACTTACATTTAAGGTCATTATTAATTGGTACTTATCATTGCCATTTTCATACCTGTATTCCTCTCTCTTTCACTGTTTTTCTTCCCTTTCTTAAAGCAAACCCTTTAGCATGTCTTGCAGAGCTGGTTTAGAGGAGGTATATTCTTTGAGGCTTTTTTGTTTTAGGAAGCTCCTTATTTGTCCTTCCATTTTAATTGAGAGCTTTGCTGGATAAAGTAGTCTTGGTTGCAGGCCTCTGGTTCTCATTACTTGGAATATTTCTTGCCATGCCCTTCTGGCTTGGAGCATTTCCATTGAGATATCAGCTGCTAGTCTTATCAGGGCTCCTTTGTATTTTTCTTCTTGTTTTTTCCTTGCTGCCTTTAAGATTCTCTCTTCATCTTGGAATTTTGATGTGTCTGGAAGTGGGCCTCTTTGGGTTCCTCTTGATTGGGACTCTCTGTGTTTCCTGGATTTGTGTGACTTTTTCTCTCATCAAATTAAGGAAGTTTTCCATCATTACCTTTTCAAACAGGTTTTCTATCCCTTGCTCTTATTCTTCTCCTTCTGGTATCCATATTATATGGATATTATTATGTTTCACTGAGTCCTGCATTTCCCTCAATCTGTCTTTATTCTTTCTGAGCCTCTTTTCCTTTTCTTGCTCATTCTGTGTGTGTGTGTGTGTGTGTGTGTGTGTGTGTGTGTGTGTGTGTGTGTGTGTTTTCCTATTTTGTCCTCCAGCTCACTGATCGGGTCCTTTGCTTCATTGAGCCCACTTTTGATTCTTTGTACTGTGTTCTTCAGTTCAGAAATTATATTCTTCATTTCCTCTTGGGCCCTTGTTGATAGTTTCTATTTCCTTTTTCATGTTGATATAGTTTGCAGTGAGTTCATTGTAGTTTCCCTGTAGTTTTTGGTAATTCTCCGTGAGCTCATTGAGCTTCTTTATAATCATCATTCTGAACTCAATATTTGATAGTTGACTTGCCTCTATTTTATGTAGCATTCTTTCTGAGGCTTCCTCCTTTCCTTTAATTTCAGGACGGTTTCTTTGTCTTCCCATTGTTTATTAGACTCTTTTTATTAGCCTCTTCTTCTTAAATTGATCTTTTCTGACTCCCTGGGTTTCTGGTGTGAACTTCTGTGATAGAAGACCAATAAGATTCAGTGGTGCAGTCTCCTTGATCTCCTGAGCTCACTGGTCTTGGACTATCGTTTATGTTGGGTCTCCGTATGTTTTTGCATTTTGATGGTTGTTGGGCTTTTCTTTGATGGGTCCTTCACTCCAGCTGGTTAACTGAGGGTCACTCCACCCACCACTTCTTGTATTCTGTTGTGCAGGTGTAGGCAGGTTTTGTTGAAGCTTGTTCGTCCATGTGTACAAGGTTTTGATGCCTCTCTCTCATTCTTGTTCAGTTGTTTGTTCTGAGTAACTTCTCCACCATTTAGTTTTATTTCCAGAGCAGTCCTGGGTTGAGTTAATGTGGCTTCCACTCCCTCCTTCATCTTCTTCTGTTCTTATCTTTTGGCGGTTCCTTTGTTGGTGGGTTTGCTCTTCCAGCAGGTATCCTCGTGTTCACAGCTTCTACCTACTCATCTGATTTTTCAACGTCCCCTATAATTTTTGGTCTCTGATCTTCATATATGCTAGGGTACTGTTGGCTGTTCGCTCTGTTCTTTAGAAGATTGGCTAGGTTTTTCACCTGCATGAAGGAGGATGTGGACTCTGTTCCCACCTAGCTTGGCACTGTATTCCCTCCTGGACAGTACATCAGCCTCCTGAGTTTCTTTGTCTAAATACCCAGAAGTGGAATTTCTGGGTCTTTCTTTGTCTATTTTTCTAAACTTTGTTTTAAAGTTTACTTAGTCTGGCATAATAATTGCTACCCCAGATTTTTTGTTCTATTTCCATTTTCATAAAATATGTTTTTCCATTTCTTTACAGTCTCTGTGTGTGTTTTAGTCTGAAGTGAGTCTCTTGTAGACAGCACACGTAGAGGTCTTGTTTTCTTACCCATTCAGCCACTTTATGTTTTTTGATTGGAACACTTAATCCATTTGCATTTAAAGTGATTATTAATTGATATGTGGTTATTTACATTTTATTATTCATATGTTTAATTTTTTTCTTCTTCTCGAATAAGACTCCTTAACATTTCTTATAAAACTGGTTTGGTAGTGATAAACTCCTTTACCTTTTTCTTTTCTGAGAAGTTCTTTACATGTCATTCTATTCTAATGACAGTTTTGTTGGGCAGAGTGATCTTGATCACGGGTCTTTGCTTTTCATTATTTGAATGTTTCATGCCAAATATTTCTGGCCTGCAAAATTCCTGTTGAGAAATGACTTGACAATGTTATGGGAGTTCTCTTGTAGTTAACTGCTTTATGCTGCTGCTTTTAAGACTGTGTCTTTGTCTTTAACATTTGTCATTTAATTTTGATGTGTCTTATGTGGAACTCTTTGATTCCATGTTGTTTGAGACTCTGCACTTCTTGGACTGGTATCTCTATTTCCTTCACTGGGTTAGGAACCTTTTTTGTTATTATTTTTTCAATTAGCTTTTCAGTTTCTAGCTCTTTCTCTCTCTCTTCTTTCCTCCTGGCAACCCCATAATGCACATGTTATGTTTTAAGTTGTCCTAGAGGTTCCTTATTGTATCCCAAATTTTTTGGATTCCTTTTCTTTTCCCTCTGTTCTGATTGGGTGTTTTATGCTTCCTTTACTTCCAAATTGCTGATTCAATCCTCTGTTTCATCTACTCCACTGTGATTCCCTGTAATATAGTCTTCATTTTGGTTATTGTATTCTTCATTTTTGACTTGTTTTTTTCATGTGTTTCATCTCTATTTTTACATTTCCTATCGCTTTGTTGAAGTTCTCACTAAGTTGATTTACTCTTTTCCTAAGTTCATTGAGCATCTTTATTACCAGTGTTTTGAACTCTGTATCTGGTAGATTGCTTGTTTCCATTGTATTTAGTTCTTTTCCTAGAGTTTTGTTCTGTTTGTTCATTATGGACATGTTTCTCTATCTCTTGCTTTTGACAATTCCCCTACGTTTGTTTCTTTATATTATGTAGAGCTGCTATGTCTTCTAGTTTTGGTAGAGTGGACTTATGTAGTAAGTACTCTTTAGTCCAGTGGCACAACCTCCCTGGTCACCCATGCTCAGTGCACCCCATGTTGACTGTGTGGACCTTCATGTTGTAGCTGAGCCTTGATTGCTGTTGGCATGTCAATGGGGGGATTGACCTGTAGGTCTACTAGGCTGTGAGGACTGGTTGCAACTACAACAGAGGAGCTGCTGTGCAGGAGCCAACATCACAGAGAATGACTCAGTGGGACTGTGAGCTTCAGTGGGACTCTGGTGCCTGACAAATCCACACCTTGAGTGTGTCACTCATGGAGATAGTTGGGTGGTACTTGAGTGTTGTCTGAAAATGACCAGTTGGTACAGACCAAGATCACCTGCCTCCTGTGCCCTGCCCAGGACCCTTTGGCATGAGCTACAGAATGATCTACAGATGGCTGCTGGACTTGGAGGTGCCCAGGAGACACCAAGCTGCAAACTGAGGCAAGATGCCAACCAAGGCAAGCTGCCAAGAGTGCCAGGCTTGGGGCCACTTGGCAAGAGGTACAGGTCATGCAAAGGCCAGATGCTACTTGTGAACCTTTGAGAGATTTTATGAAAGTCTGCATCATGGTCCAAGACAGGCCTTTTGTGTGGAAAAGGTACTGGAAACAGCGTGTGTGGGCCAGAAAGTTGGGTGGGGTGGGGTCTCAGAGAATTACTAGGGCAGAGTGAAGAATTAGCTAATTTGATGGAGACTCATATATGGTGCCTACCTGCTTGTCCTGTGTGGGGAGGGCTCAGCAAAAGAACAATGGCCTCTTCCAGCACTTGTGCTTAGAGAAAGTTTCCCCTCCAACTCTTACTCCAAAGCCTGACAATTCAGTTCCTCCCCATATATCCCTGGTGCCTTTTGAGATGCTGCCCCAGTGCTGGAACTCAGAGTGAAGATGTCCATGTAAGTCAGTGTGCCAGCCCTTTGAGAAGTATACCTTGGGTTCCAGAAACCCTTTATCTCACTCAGCCACAATACTAGCTGGTTTTCACAGCCAGAAGTTATGGGAACATTTCTTTCCGGCACTGGAACTCTGGGCTGGGGGCCCAGTGTGAGACTGGGACCCCTCACTACTCAAGAGGGACCTTGAGAAAGAAGGAAAGAAAGAAAGAAAGAAAGAAAGAAAGAAAGAAAGAAAGAAAGAAAAAGAGACTGTCTCCTCTCCCACTTACAGAAAAGTTTTTCAAGACAGAATAAAATATTCACTGTTTTTTTTTAAAAAAGGACCTATACACCTACAAAAAACAAAATGGAAAAAGACCTAAAATTTAAAAAAGAAAAAGTAATCACTAAGTTCATACTCAAATATCTTTTATTTTATGTCATTTATTTTGTTGAGATCATCTGTACTTAATGGCTTTAAACATATCTTTTTAAAAACTATAATAATATTATTGCAGTGTCTGAAAAATACTCCATTAAATTGATGTAATCTAAAATTTCTTTCTTTGCTGAACATGTAATTTGTTCCCAATTTCTTACCAGCATAAATAATATTGTAATATATCTTGCATATGGATCTTTGTTTGCATCTACAATTATTTCCTATGACAATTTCCTAGAAGGGGAGTTCAGAGACACAATATGAACTTTAATTTTAAGTTTTTATATTCTGTCAAAATATATTCCAGAATATATGTACCAATTGATAATGTAATATCTATTTATTTGAGTATACATTGAAATGTTTAAATGTTATGATTCTTTAAAAAAAAACATTATTAACTTGAAAATTTTGTTACTGTTACAATCATGGCTACCATTAAAACTGTGGCCATTATATCCTCAAATTAGTCATTTCTGATCTACACGAATGATGCAGATTCCAGCCCCTGAAATCCATGGGGGGGACCGTAGCCGATCACGTGAGTAAATCTCACACTGAGACACGCTGGGAGAAAGAGCCTGGTGCCACGGGACCAATTCCTCTATCTCAGGAAAAGGACCACGGGTGTGACTTAGCTGGGTTTTTATTAGGAAGCTCAGGACACAGCAAAATGGGAATGGCTATTCATTAACTATGCAAGGGGTTCCGGGCAACCATTAGCATAATCCCTTGGCTCCGGGGGAAGGGTCCCAGCAAGTTAACAAGTCTTAGAAAGTAAGTTAATCCAATTTCCCTTCAAGGAATTCTTTTTTCCACGAGCATGATTTTTACGCATGGGAGTGTTAATTTCCACGGAGCCAGGCTCGAGACGTGGAAATTCCCGGGGGTTACGTTTTTATCATGCGGATAAAAAGAATTCCTGTTACATGTGAAGTTTCTAGATTTTAAGATACAGTGATATAATTTTGTGGAAAGTCTATGGATGACCATATTCAACCTTTCTACTTACTTCTGGGGAACTCTAGGCACAGTGATACTTTTAGAAAGTGTACCAAAATTCACTACATAAATTTTGATGATAAATTAACACAATAATTTATCAATATATAAAAAAGAATAGAATTATAATAATTTTCCTTTACTCTTTCATTGACTTTTAAATTATTTTATTTTTCTAATTTTGGAATCAAGTGGTGCATAAATCAACACCTAATTTGGAGGTATTGCATATTTAGCCTCTTACTAAATTTTTTATATTTACATTTTCACATACCACAGCACTGTTTTCTTGATTCTGATATCCCTCATTTTCTCCATCTCTGTTCTTCACAGAAAGTGTACTCAAAGTGTTTTGCTAAGGATCAAAGATGGGATTTGCATATTAACCTATATGTTCTTCTAGCATTTAATTTTTATTAGATTAAACTTAATCTATTTGGAATATACTCCTACTTAATGTCTAAGAGAATAATCTTACTTTTGTTTCTTCCAAAATTACCCATTTTACCCACATGATTATTAAATCATTCATCTATTTCTAGTTGATTGGTAATCCTTCCTGTAATTTTTATTGCAATTATAGGTATGCATTTATGCTATGTATTTTAATCAATGGTAATACTTACTAGGTAAATCTCATCACTTCATTCTTTAAAAACTAGCAACAAAAATTATGTTTGCTTTATTATAAAGGACACATGGACAAAACCAAGGGGGAGGGTGGAAGCAAGGGAGGGAGGTGGGTTTGGCTGGGGTGGCAGGGGAGCAGTGGAGGGAAAATGCAGACAACTGTAATTGAACAACAATAAAATATTTTTTTAAAAAAGAAGCTTGGAATTTTCAGGCCTGCCCCATACTTCTCCAGAGAGCAGGGAGGGGCTGGAAATGGAGTTAATAATTGATCATGCCTATCTGAGAAAGCTTCCATTATACAAAAAAGAAGAAGAAGAAGTATAAACTGGTAGATAAACAATAGAAAATACAGTCAATAATATTGTAATAACTATGTACAGGGCCAGGTGCATACTAGACTTATCAGGGGCTAGGAGAACACTTCATAAGCTATATAAATGTCTAACCACTATGCTGCACATCAAAAACTAATATAGTATTCAATGTCAACTGAAATTAAAAATAAATAAAGATCACCAAAGGGAAAATAAATTATATTTGCCTCTATGTAGGTACTTACAAACAGAATGTATATACTTACAAACCAAGTGTCCAGTATTTTAGTGGGACTGCAATAATACCTTCTCTGTAGCATTAACTCAGTGCTTTTAAAACTTCAGTCATTAAATTATCTTCTTTATTGTTACCATATCTATGTTCAAACTGTACTCTTGCTTAGTCAATATTTTAATAATCTATGTTAATGAATGAGTAAGCATAGAGCAGAAGAAGAGTGGAGGGAGAGGGAAAGAATTGGGTACATAGGCATAGCCAGGTCTTCCAGGGCTGCTTTTCCCCACTGGTGACAAATTGAGTTTCTCTCCTTTACTTAAAATTCCTAGCACCTCTCAGAATGACTTATAGCTCTTAACTAGCTGTTGCTGAGCCCAGGATAAACTCATAATGCACCATCTCTGACTCCTGTTGCCTGTCCTATTAGATCATCTAAAGCCAGAGTTTTACGTAAGCCATTATTATAACACATTTTGCATTGTCTTAGAGGTTTGACCAATAATTTATTGAATCAAATGCTACTGAATCTTGAGAATTATTGCTTTTATGTATTAGCTTAGTGTTAGTGCTAAAAGAAAGAATAGCTTTAGCTATGGGGTTTTGCATTGCCCTTAAACTCATGTTGCATACACAGCTGTGAAAGGAAGAATGCAAGTTGATGTCTTGAAAAGGAACTTACCATGCTGGCTTTGGCAGCACACATACTAAAATTAGAAAAGTTGCTTATCATCCAGAATCAATCAGTTTCAACCAAAACAGCAAAATTTATTGGAATTTGGTCTAGGAGTTTCTTCCACTTAAAAATAAAATAGAAGCCAAGTGAATAGAAATGACATTCATTTCCTTATTATTGTATAATATTATAGAGTATAAAGTATGTAAGATACCTTGAAAAGATAGGTAGATATAAGTATTTTTTAAACTTCATCTATATCCCTCTTTAACTGCATTTATTTTGTGTTTAACCTATTATGTTTTTCATTTCAATCACTGGAATTTTTATTTTACTTTATTTTTAAAGTCTATATATTTTTAATATTTTTCTAAAATTATCTGTTATTTTCTCAGTGCTATATATTTATCTTGTTTCATAAATCATTTCAACACTTACCTTTTTATAGAATTTTGTCTCAAATTCATATGCTATGTTTGCTCTCTCCTTCACATGGGAGATTGTTTCCTAGAGTAGCTGTGACATTTTGCTAATGAATTTATTTTCTGAGGGATGTTTGTCTGTGTGCGTGCTAGAAGTGGTATTAGAGAATTTTTGTATTTGTTATATCAAGGCACTCCAAAAGTAGCACTGATCTGGGATGAGGTTTTACATCAGTTTCTCTCTAGTTACACAGAAAATGAAAAATTTGAACTTCATACTGTATTAGTTTTCTAGGGCTGCCATAACAAATAACCACAAAACTGGTAAGTCAGAACAGAAATTTATTCTGTTATAGTTCTGAAGGCTACCCAGTCTAAAATCAAGGTCTAGGAAGGGTCATGCTCCCTCTGCAAGTTCTGCATAAAAATCTGTCCCTGCCTCTTCATATCTTCTGGTGTTACTGACAATCCTTAGTGTCCTTTGGCTTACAACGGTATCACTCCAATGTCTGCCTCTGATGTCACGTGTTTCATCTCCTTCATATGAAGATACCAACCACTGAATTTAGGGTCTCCTCTAATTCAGCATGTTCTATCTTAAACTGATTATGTTTGCAAAAACACTTTCTAAATAAGGTCACATTCACAGGTGCCAAGGGTTGGGATTTCAACATATCTTTCGGGGGTCACAATTGACCTCACAACAACACTCTTGAAGACAATATCATGGTTCATAAAGCTTCACATTCTCTGGGCCAATAGGTTGTTTTTCTCGTGCTCATTTTATTTCATTCCATAGTGTTTCAATTACTTCCAGCTGAATTCCAATTTACTGACTCCTTGCTCAAAAGTAGGCAAGAGGTACATGAATCTAATCAGGATTCATAATATTATTCTGGTACATTAATGGGAACATAACTGAAATCTTATAAATTTCATCTTTGTAAAAGGTGCTGGAATAGATAGAATCTATTTCCATCTGAAAGTTCTCCTTACAAATTGACACCCAAAAATGACTTAATTTTAGTTAGTTTAACCTAAACATTTAAATCTTTACTTGAATAAAATCAATTTGAAATATCACTCAAATTGCAAAATGTATAGATACACCACAACAAAACCTGCAATTTTCCATACTATGTCAGTCATTAGGAGCCATTCCTTTTGGCAACATCCTTATAACCTGTAAGAAAAAACATTAAAAGTAAAACATTGCATGCAGGAAAAAGTAAAACTATTTTCTTTTTTAAAAATTTAATTTATTGTATTTTTTCCATTACCATTTAATCCCCTTATGCCCCCCTTCCTCCAGCAATCATCACACTGTTGTCCATGTCCATGAGTCCTTTTTCCTTTTTGCTCAATCCCTCCCCCCCTACCTGCCACACCCCCCTCCTCTACTACTAGTTGTCATCCGCTCTCCATCTATGAATCTGTCTCTGTTTTGCTTGTTAGTTCAGTTTGTTGATTAGATTCCACGCGTGAGTGAAATCGTATGGTGTTTGTCTTTCTCTGACTGGCTTATTTCACTTAGCATAATGTTCTCCAGATCCATACATACTATTGAAAAGGTTAAATTTTCTTCTTTTTTATGGCTGAGTAGAATTCTATTGTGTAAATGTCCCATAGTTGTTTTATCCACTCATCTATTGATGGGCACTTGGGCTGCTTCCATATCTTGGCAATCGTAAACAACACTGCAATGAACATAGGGGTGTTTATGTTCTTTTGAATTAGTGTTTTGGGTTCCTTCAGATATATTCCCAGAAGTGGGATCATTGGGTCAAAAGGCAGATCCATTTTTAATTTTTTGAAGTATCTCCGCACTGCTTTCCACAATGACTGCACTGGAATTTAACTATATTTTCTGCCTTGACCATGTCTAGAAAGTGCATGACTTTAGCAGTGTGCAAAAAGAAGAAAATTAAAAATGAATTTGGTTGATTACATGCGTCTTAAATATAGAAGGTCTGGCACAAATAATGCCCCTTGTTCACAACAAAATCTTTTATTTCAAAATTGTAAGTATGTAATACTGTAATATAACAATATCACACTCAAGCATACCATATTATGTTTTAGGTGAAAGTTAAATTAAAACTATAAATTATTACACCCATATTATTACCCAACTAACCACACTCAAACAGGCCTTACTTCTGCGGGACCCTGGATCAGTTACAGAAAAAAATATTTTTAAATGTTAATGGTGACCAATAAATTGATGAATACAGCTTTGAAAAATGTGAATTTATTACAAATAGTACATATTTTAGAAAGGTCTTTGAATTTCTTATGGTCAAAACCATTTTTTTTTTAAGTAGCCACTCTTTGGATTGGCTTGTTTTTTGTTTTGTTTTGTTTTGTTTTTGAAAGAGAGGGTAGTAACTGGTGAACCAGATGCTGACTGATATCACTAACATCCACTTAGCCTAGAAAATAAAAATCACATTCTAGGTTTTTTATCTCTGATACCCACAATTACAGGAAAATTATTGCCAAATGACAATTATGACACTTTTTCTACAATACATTAAAGAAGCAGAATTGTTAGCAAATCCATTATTTCAAGCTTAACACTTAGCTCTGGGAAAGACAGCAACTGAACAGCAGTTGAATGCAAGGAAATTCTGGGAAAGGCATATGGTGTTGTGTCAAATGCTAAAGATCTAAAGATTACATTCTCACAGATAAATCAGAATGCCAAAAAAGCAGCCTCTTTATACTGAAGTTGATTACACATCAAATGTTAGGAAATGGTTGAAAACTGAATAGACAAGATCAAGACATCTGTGTGAAGTTCAGTGGTGGCTATTTCCAAGGACCCCTTCTAATATAATGAAACTCAAGGGAATAAACTAAAATACTTCTATTCCAAGAAATTCTATAAAAATGTAGTAACAGGAAGCTAGTGACCAGAAAGCTGCCCTAAAATGTAGAACAAAAACAATAACAGCAAAGCTATCCAGCCATATATATATTCCTGCAATCACCATTTAAACACCGGACACTGAGGGTTAGACTATTCCTACAAAAAAAGGAAGTATACTGTACTAATCGTTGATAAAATAACTGGTCCAGAGGAAAACCCTGTTCTGGAGCAGCTGGTGGTTGAGACAGCATGGATACCAGCTATAAAAACTGGTGCTTAACTAACAGCAAAGTTAAGAGTTTAGATTATGGAGTCAGACTGTTTCAAACCCCACCTTCTCCTTGTGAGATTTTTAGTAATGTCAATAGCCAATATTTGTTTATCGCTTACTGTGTGGCAGGCTTTGTTCTAGATTTATTGCATTGAATCTCAACAAGCAACTGGGAGGGAGCAAATCCAGGGATTCTTTGCAACCAGTCTGGCTCCAAGCCCCAGGCTCCACCTCTTTGCAACATGTCCCTTGTGCAGCCACTGAGTGAGAAGCCAACAGGCCTACACGACTTTGGGCAAGTCAGCAAACCTCTCTGCCACTTTAAAATAGGGATGGATAATAATAGTACTTATTTAATAAAGTTTCTTTAAAGTTCAAATAAAATGCTCACATATTCTTAGCACAATATCTGACACATAATAATAAAAAATTATTATATTTTTCTTGATAACCACATCATTCAGCTCTACCAGACCCAGATGCAATCCAGACTTCTTCAGGCCTCTGCAGTTTATAATTACTGGCAGGATCACCTTAACCATAATAATGAAATTTCACTGAATCATGTCTCCACCATCTCAAATACCTACCCTTCTCTCATCCTCACTTTTCTCCAACTCCTGGACTCCCAGTTACCTCTTGGGCTCTTGGGGACATCTCATATGTGCACACCCACAGACCCCTGATGTTTTCCACCTGGTCCCATAGGCAATGCCCAGAGCCCACAAAGCCACTGGAGGGCAGCCTCTTGCCCTGTGCCTGCTGCCCTGGATGCTTTGTAGATGAGAGTGTGGTCCTTGGTATTGGCTCCCAGAGCTCACAAAGCTACAGACCAGTAGAGGACACATAGAAAAAAATGTATTTCTCTCTGAGCCTCACTGTGTCATTTTGGCTCTTAATTGGTCATATCCAGCACTTGATACAAAAAACTCCCTCAGCCTCTGTCTGCAACATCCCTCCATGAGGCTTAAGCCAAGTCCATGTTGTCAGTCTGGGGAACAGATGCCATCTGCTAGGCTGAGACCTTGGCTGAGCAAGCGTGGGAATTGCCATAGATTGCCTCGAATGAGCAAGTCTAAAATAGGGTCACCAAATCACCCAGTTTGACCAGGATTTTCCCACTTTTTAGCACTGAAAATCTCTTTTCACAAGATTTCTCCACTGCTCCCTTCTAGGATGACTGGTCACGTTTGTTTAAAAATACCCAGAACATTTTGGGCAGCATCATTGAATTGATCCACCAGTATGGAGGACAGTTGATGGGAGAGTATCCTGCATGCTGAACACAAGATCACGGACGACATTAATGTCACTTCCTAGGTTTATTCCCTACAAAAACGTTTGTTGTGGTGTAAACATGTGCTTTGTCTCAAGTTGCTATGATAGAGGAATAAGACTATTCCATCTGGTTCAGATGAGTTAAGATTATTTGAAAATGTCCTTTCTTAAGCTTCCTTCCCTCATTCCTGTCTATTCCTCTATTTTCTTATAATTTCCAATTCTCTACTTCCTTTAACATTGCCCAAAGAGTCATCTTTCTGTGTGTGTGTGTGTGTGTGTGTGGCCTAACAGTGTCCCACAGTACTGTTAATTGGGGGCCTGTGGTTTATTCACTCTGTATCATTTCAGCAGTGCTTCTTTTTTGGCAAGAAAGCCTTCTTACATCCCACACTTCCGGTTACATGAGACTCAGACTGGATACATGTAGTCTTCCTGCTTCTTTTTTAAAATCTTCTCTTTTTTTTTAAGTTTCATGAGAAATCATTATTGTTATGAAAGAAGCAAAAATGCTTCAGTCTGCCCTATATCTAGCTGTTAAAAAGAAGCTCTTCAGATCTCCTAAAAATTAAGACAGATTTATTGAGTTTGATATTTTCAATCAAGTTACCAGACTTACGTCACAAAGTATCCGCTACACAGCTGGAGATGAACAAACTACTCAATCAGTACAAATTTGCCAACTTCTGAGCACCGTTTACCTCATCCCTCCTCTCTTCAGTAGTGGCAGGAGGTCTCCGGTCCCACTCCTCACCCATCTCCCAGCTGCCACAATTTGGGGGTGGACTTCCTCTCAGTGTATGCTCAGTAGAGGGGATACAGACCACTGGATGTAAACTCTACCCACCCTTAGCTCAGACAGTGCTGGATACCACAGTCTTGCTGTCTGGGCAAAAGGTAGCTCAGAGACCCTGGCAAGATACATTCCCAAACCTGCAGACTCAAGGCACTCTCACAGAAGTTGCAGGGGCATCAGGAAGACCAAGTGCCTGACAGTCAGAATGAGGTCCTGTGATTCAGGAAATGACACTGATGGGAGAGCAGAACTCTTTCTTGGCAGTTCTCTGGTGGAAAAAAAAAATTAAGCATTAGCAAAATGGTCAACCCTGGGACCTGGACACTCTCCTTGACTGGAGCCCTAAGCCATGACAGGGACTTTCATTTCTAATTCACAGTCACTTCCCAGGGCCAGACCAGTCAGAGGGGCCCAAAGTGCCACATTAGGTAAAATTTGGGAGACTGCCCCCTTCAGGTATTTCTCCTAAGTGGTGTTCCTTTTTCATTCAGGAAATCCAGTCTTCTCGTCCACAGTCATCAGGTTGTGAATAGAAGAGAGGCTACCACCAGGATTTTCACAGTGCTTCCCCCATCTCACCTCTCCAGGAAATAAAGCCCTCCCTGGTTATTTCAAGGAGAGGAGGAACCAGGTGCCCTGGAGTTGTGTCTTCCAGCAGCTCCAATATTGTTTCATATGAGCAATTGACACTATTCTCCAACTCAAAGGAGGTGCTCTGCAAATACAGTTTTTAGACATCCCCTCTTCTAAACAGATCATAGCTTTAACTCTCTCTTTTATTTAAGTTCTGAGGTTGTCACTTACCCCATTTGAATGCCTATTCACACCCACCCTGTGGCATTCATGACAACTCTTCACAATACCAAAGCACAGAACTCTCCAGTGCAGCTCCCACAGGCTACCTACCCCTGGGTCCCAACTCAATTCATTATATTTTATCACTCAAGGTATTTTTATTTTAATTTAAAGCTATCTGTTGTCTGAGACATCTTAATTTCTCTTATATTTGTGCCCTTTCTTTTGAATATTACAATGCTTATTATCACAATAAGATTTCTCAAATAGTGGTCTAAATATTTGTTGAATGTTTGCTGTTTCACTAAAGTTTAATCACCACTATGGAAGGAGGACAATGTATTTTGTCCAGTGACATATCTTTATGTCCTTGTACATGTTTTAGAGCATAGTTATTATTCAATAAATATTTGGTTGATGAATAAAAAAATGAATGCATTATATTATAATTTCATCATAGGGGAAATGAAATTTTAATGAAAAATTTTTAATGAAAATCACATCACATAACTTAAAATGGTCTGTTGATGGATTCAGGAGAATATTTTCTTTTCTGGAGAGCTCCAAATGTTGAAGCAAATACGTGAAGCAGCCACCATGTGATTGTTGGACCTAGTAAAATATCAGGCAGGAACTTCTTGGCATGGGTTTTGTTACTGTGTATATAAAATAGAGACCAGTCATATTTTGGGGCCTGTAATTAGGACTTTAATTTAATCTCTATATACTTCATTTCTTTTCTAAGGAAAAGGAAAATAATACCACTAACTGTTCTTTTAAGTAGAAACATTTTTTTTTTTATTTTGTTGGAAAAGAAAAGGGAAATAAGGAACAAATTCAGAGTAAGAGTTAGTGGATTTCCAAATGGGGAGGTTTTCTTGAGCTCCATGGACTTTCTTGCTGTTCCGCCAATATGTCAGGCATAGTGTTACCTAAAGACCTTTGCACATATTGTTGATGTGGCCCAGAAAGCTCTTACCCAAGATTTATGTCTTTCTTATTTTTCTGTCTCTTCTTCATGAGGACCTTACCTAAATTAGCCTATTAAAAAAACAGAGGCTCCACCCCTTGCCCTTCTCCCACCAGATTCTCTATTCCTCCTACTAGACTTTACATTTTTCCATAGTATTTATCACCAAATGATGTATGAGCTATTTATTAACTAGTTTAATTCTCTGTCTTCCACTCCCCACCCTCCCACCAACTGTAAGTTTCATGAGTTAAACAATTTCATTACTTCCTAGAACAGTGCTTGATACACACAAATACTTGGTACAAGTGCTTGAACAAAGTTGAAGTGATTAGAGCTTTTCTGCATAAACTGTTAGTGTAGTGCAAATGCTTATGATTTTCCAGTGATGCTTGGAATTGGCTTGTAGCTGCTTCAGAAAGCTGATTGTATATATTTCTTTCCAACTCTAAATTTGTTGACATCAAGTTGGTAAATTAAAATTGACTATGTTGGGAGTATTAACACTACAGAAGCTGGCAAATGCCACTGAGTAAGGCTTTTCTTTTTTTTTTTTTTCCCTTTTTTCCTGCAGAATCAATTGTTAAACATATTTTAGCATACCATTGGTCTTACCCAGACATTTTCCTACAAAATTATAATGTATGTATAAATAAACAACATTTGTACTAAATATTCTGAAGTGTTGTGCTAAAATGATTATGCTTATTAACAATTCAATCCACCTAAGGGTAAGAGGAGTGTTAGAGCACTCTAGGATAAAATTCAAACCTGATAAAAATGAGTGATAAGCAGAAAATTGGGATCTAAAGAAAACTTAATTGAAATAGCATTGAATAATATTAAAAATAGATTCAAAGTGTAAAAATCATTGACCGCAATTATGAGAAATTATGTATTATGTAAGAATATTGTTCAATATAAAGAATTTAAAATTATATCTAAGCACACATGGAGGACATCAGAGAGTACTTTAGGCTCAGCAGCTCAGTTTATCCCTGCAGCCTCTGCCTAGTGCCCAGATATAGGGTGTTTTATGAATAATAAAACAGATCGGAAGACTTAAATTCAAATCAGATTTGCACTTATTGCTTGCAAGCTAGAACTGTCAGTGCATCTCCCTATGTGATAGAAAAACCTCCATTTCTTACAGCTGGAATTATAAGAAAGCCTCTCACATTCTCTCCTTAACCAAATTTTCATCATCTCCCTTTATTCACTGACTTCAGGCACCTTTATATTCTAACCATTCAAGATGCCACTGGTGTCTGAAAGCACTACATGATAAGGAGTCCAGATTCTGGGCTGAAATCATAGACAGATTCCAGCTCTGACCCCTAGTGCCGTGACTGTACTCACTTCCCTTTTGGCCTAACCACAACACAGGTGTGGGTTGTGGCACCCATTAGGATGCTGCCTCACCTGCTGCTCATGCCCTCTTCCTCAAGGAAATATTCCTCCTCAACAAACAAACTCCTCACTCTTCAAGATCCACTTGGAATTCTTGCTTGACTTTCAGTACTTTGGGGATCAAAGAGAGGCTGTCTCATTATTGAAATATTTATAATATACTATTTATAAATACCAAAAATAGAAAGAAAAATGAATTATGTAAAGAAACACATTTAAAGCATGTAATGTCCATGAAGCACATCAAACTTTTTTTTTTTTTAGTATATTGTATTGATTGATTATGTTATTACAGTTGTTCCACTTTTTCCACCTTTGCCACACTCTGCCTGGTACCCCCCTTCCCTCCAGCAATCCCCCTATCTTGCTTAGTTCATGTCCGTGGGTCATGCATTTAAGTTCTTTGGCTTCTCTATTTCCTACACTATTCTTAACATCCCCCAGTCTATTTTGTACTTTTAAATTCCTGCACCTTTTCCCTCATTCCCCCCCTTCCCTCCTCCCAGTTGATAACCCTCCAAATGATCTCAGTATCTATGATTCTGTTCCTGTTCTGGTTGTTTGCTTTTTTTTTTTTTTAATTCAGTTATTGATAGTTGTGATTTTTTTTTTGCCTTTTTAATGTTCATAGTTTTGATCTTCTTCTGTCTTAGATAAGTCCCTTTAACATTTCATATAACAGCAGCTTGGTGAGGATGAACTCCTTTAGCTTCACCTTATCTGGGAAGCACTTTGTCTACCCTTCCATTCTAAATGATAGCTTTGCTGGATAGAGTAATCCAGATTGTAGGTCCTCGCTTTTCATCACTTTGAATATTTCTTTCCAGTCCTGTCTGGCCTGCAAAGTTTTTTGTTTTTTGGTTTTTTTTGAATTTTTGTTTCTTCTTTCTGTTCTGGTTGAATGTTTATTTCTTCCTTATGTTCCAAATCATTGATTTGAATCCCGGCTTCCTTCCCTTCACTGTTGATTCCCTGTAGATTTTTCTTTATTTCACTTAACGTAACCTTCATTTCTTCCTTCATGTTGTTGCCATACTCAATGAGTTTGACCGACAATATTTTGAACTCTGTATCTGATAGGTTGGCTATCTCTGTTTTGTCTAGTTATTTGTCTGGAGTTTTGTTCTGTTCTCTCATTTGGGCCATATGTCTGTCTCCTCAATTTGACAGCCTCCCTGTGTTTGTTTCTGTGTGTGAGGCAGGGGTACTTTGAGTCCCTGTAGAAAGCACCTGTAAACTGTGTGGGATAGAGCCTTAGGTAATCGCCAGAGTGGGGCTGCCTGTATGACTTTGTGGCTGTGTGAGGGGAGGGCTCAGAGAGGGGACTGTGCTGCTGCCTGGCTTCTAGGTGTTTTCCCTGTACTTATACCATTTCTAATCACTTCACCCACTGCCTGTATTTGCACACTTTCAGCTGTTGCTCTGGTGTTGAATCCCAGAGTAGGTGGGTATACATGTGTTTTAAGATCCTTTAAGTGAAGTTTTCTGAAAATCTAACAGTTTCTTCCACCTTCCTAATACCCACTGGTTTTTATTGCCAGAATCTATGGGGATTTATCTTTCTGGCACTGTAATTCTAGGCTGTGTGGTTTGGCCTGGGGCTGGGACTGCTCACTCCCAAGATATCCCTCCTGATTTTTATCCACTGTACAAGAATATGGGGCTTCCCCTGCCCATTCCACCACTACTGCTGCCTCTCTGAATACACCATGCCTCTTGGCCTCTCTGCTCTGTCTCTGTATCTCTACCACTCTTACCCATCTACATGAATGTAGCTTATTAAATTCTTGGCTTTCAGACTTCCATATGTTTTAATTTTCTGACAGTCCTGGGTGTTTCTTGTTTTGAAATTTAGCTGTAATTCTTTTTTGTGGTTGTGCAAGGAGGCAAAACATTTCTACCTATGTCTCCATCTTGACAGAACTTTGTCAAACATCTGTCTTTCCATGCAGATATAGATATTAGTGGTATAATAATCTCTTTGCTTTGTGCCTGTTTCTCTGTATGTCTTGACACACTAATCATGAAAAACATGAGCTTGGGGGAGATATTTCTATTTTTTTAAGTGAAAACAGTCCACAAATGTAGCTAATTATAAAAACTGTAACAATACAGAAATATTGAGAAAGTTGATATATTTACTTCACATCTTCTAATCCCACTGCACTTCATATAAATAATCTTTTTGAAAAAGATTATTCATCTATTTTTAGAGAGAAGGGAAGGGAGGGAAAGAGAGGGAGAGAAACATCAATGTGTGGTCCCCTCACACACCCCCTACTGAGGACCTAGACCACAACGCAGGCATGTGACCTGACTGAGAATTGAACCAGTGACCCTTCAGTTTGCAGGCTGACACTTAATCCACTGAGCCACACCAGTCATGGCCCATAAGTAATGTCTTAAATTAGGTTTGGTACATTCTTCTAGTAAGTGCGTGTGTGGAGATTTGTGCATATGTGAGTTCAAAAGTACATTATGTTTTGCTTGTAGTTTGTTATATCATAAAATCATATTATATAAATATATTGTTGTATGAGCTATTATTTTACTTTATAGGGTACCTTAGTAACTTTTCGTCAGTACTTAGTGGAAAATATTAAATAATATTTTATACTTTATTTTAGAAGCCCCTTGTTAATGGATATCTAGTTTTTTCTAATATTTTGTCACATCCTGAGAAGTTGCGAAAGACACTTAGATACATATCTTTGGGTAAATGAATAGGAATACTACAGAGTAGATTTCTGAAAATGGAATTATTGGGTCAAAATATAACACATTTCAGATTCTGGAAAGTTTTATCAAACCACTGTACAAATAGGGTTCTCCAAATTTATTCCGAACATTAGTATATGAGAAACCAATTCCCCTCACCTTGCTAATAAATAATGAATATTATCAGTTTTTCAGCAGCAGAATACGTTTACCAGGCAACTCAATTGTTCTGTGTTTGAGGCTAAAAGTCAAATCTTCTAGCTTCAGGCATGTGTGTGTGTGTGTAAAGCCCACTGTTCCATAATTTCTGTGCAATTGCAGTTGTTTTCCATTCAGCATCTGGTGGCATCTCCTGCTCTTAAGATAGACAGTGGCTCTTGTCACCAGTCTGGCAAAGCTTATTATTGGGGTCTCTGTTGAGTCTATGTCCTGGTGTCACAGACCATGCGTTTGGGATCCCCCCCGACAAAGATCAATGTCCAGGGTGCATGGCACTGTCATCAGCAGAGGTCATTGCAAAGAGTAGAGCCTCTGAAAGGGACAAAATGGGTATGGTGACAGCAGCCTGGCTCTCCATGCTGGCCTGAATATTTAGTCTGGGAGGAAGTAGAATGCAGGCATAGACAAACATTCCTCCAGGCACACTCATTAATCAGGTCTGGGGCTGATTAAGGGTAAAGGGAGAAAGTGTCAGGGGCTAGATGACACTGTGCATGCTGTCTTTCACTTCTGAGGAGTGAGGGCCAAGTGTCAGTCCTGGACACTTTAGGAGACTGTCCTGCATGGTGTGGATGCAGCTCCCACTCGGAAAGACCAGTGGAAAGCAAGGTCTGGTACACAGGACCCATGCCCATAGATAGGTTTGTTACAGAGCAAAAGGGCCAGCAGGGCACCCAACGATTCCCTAGCCCTGCTCTAGGTCCATTTTGCACGCCGCCAATGGAAAGACGTCTCTCAATATCAGAGACTTGTGAAAAGGAAAAGAATTACTTATTTACATGTTATACAGGCCTGGGATAATGACTTCAGGCCTTCTTTAAAATACTAGAGTTCTCTAGAATACCCACAAACACCCACAGTCCTTCCTTCTCCCATTTTCCCAGTCCAGGGTACCATAGGAGAAGTAGAAGCATGATTCAGGCTGATTCTCAGTTCTGGCACCATCCGATGTGTCGCCGCTGCGATCTCCAGATTAATCCAAAAAACTCCAGGTTAATCCAAAAAAAAAAAAAAAAAAAAAAAGCTCCAATTAATCCAAAGAAAGCATGTGGCACCTTCTCATGGCCCACTAGCAAAAGTTCTTTCACCCCTTTCCCTCCAAGCAAAGTTTCTGCTACTTCCTAGGCCGCATGGCAAAGAAAGGCACCCAAAGCCATGTGGTCCTGCCTCTGTCTCTCAGGCTGAGGGGTCCCCACTCCTCACCCTCATGGTCCAAGAGAGCAATATGACTGCTGTGCCTGGGTTTAAATCCCCTGCGCAGATCTTTCCTCTGCAGACTCATTTCCGACTCCTCCCTCAATCGGCTACGCCTGCCAGCACTTCATATTCCTCCAGTTTTTGTGGGCTGCCAGGTTAGCGGTGGGCAGGGGTGACCCCATGGCCCAGAGCCAACCATCTCCAAGTTTTCACGCAGGCGCTGTGTCTAGGGGGAGTTGCCTCTTGGCTACATCCTGGGTGGAAATCTCCTCCATCCCCCTGGCTCAAAACATGGCCATAGCTATTTAACATATCTATGGAACCAGTTAAAGGTTATAGATATGTTAAATGACCATGGCAGAGGCTGGCTGCAAAGCTGCTGCCATACCCAACAGCTTTGAATGGCCCTGCTCCAGGAGTCCCATCCCCCACCCAGTTCAGACCTGAGGGGGTGGGGACATTCTATATACATATTTCTAATATTTCCTGGATACCTTGAGTCTGGACCCACTACAAATCTTTGTTTGGGCCCATTTCTTGGCTGCACCCTGTAACAGGTTCTCCTGTGGGAAATCAGACCTGCATTGTACCTAGGCCACTTTGAGGCTTGCTTTTTGCTAAAACTCCCTCACCCTGAATTGAGGCAACAAACATTTACTGCATATCTTTAAAGTAACATCCTAAAATCTATGCTAAATCTTCCAAGGATGAGTATAACCAGTTCAACCACTTTTCCCTTTACAATTGCAAATATCCTTCTTTTTTGATGTAATTAGCAACACCCTCTCCTTTGTTTTCTGTAAAAGGAAACCACCTAAAGTGAACCTGTGCATAGTAAATGAGGACCATCTTCAATGTAATGTGCCCAGAAAAGCAATAAAAGCCTGTCAAGGCAAGGGTCAGAGCGCTTTTCTCTTGAGACAGTGGCCGAGGTGCTCTGAGGTGCTCTCCCCTTGAGAGAGTGGCCATGCTGTCTCTCTTCCTCCACAGGATTCTGCAGTCTGTGTGAATTTGTCTCATCTCAGCCATAACACCTGGGACCCCATGAACCGGGATCCACATCAAGACGCTCTCCAAGAGACTTCTCTGGAGAATTGAGGGGTCTTCTTGTTTAGGACCAGAGATCTTTTGTGAACACACCCACACATAGTGTTAGTTATTCTTCACAGAGTCTGCTAGGGCAGAGCATATCCCACATATAATTGTCTATGTGGTGTGTAGGGAGATACAGATGTAGGTGGTATCTAACCATATAGATACGGGCAAAATTACTCACAACACATATAGCCATTCATGGGGAGAAGTGAATGGATTCTCAGGTAGCCCCACGGGCACTCTGTAATTGAAGAACAACTTAGTGGAATATTCATTTCACAAATGTCTTTGAAAGTCTGGTTCCTTAAAATATTTTCAAAGGATGTCTTGCTCATTTAATAAAAAGGGTGATCTTACATGGGCAATGTGTGAGAAATGTATCCATAAAAGATGTGAATATAAAGCAAGGAGGCTTTCTTTTTTAAAATATGTTTAAAAACAAATTCAAAATTTTAGCTGTATCATTTTGCCAGGGGGAGAAAAAGACACATATGTGTGTCAGTGTTACAGAGCAAGGGGCCAACGGGGCATCCAATGATACCCCGCACCCCGCTCCAGGTTCTTTATGTTCTCTGCCAATGGAAAGACATCTCTCAATGCCAGAGACTTGTGAAAAGGAAAATAATTATTTATTTACATGTTATACAGGCCTGGGATAATGACTTCAGGCCTTCTTTAAAATACTAGAGTTCTCTAGAATACCCACAAACACACACAGTCCTTCTCCCCCACCCCCCTTTGCCCAGTCCAGGGTACCATAGGAGAAGAAGTATAAGCATGATTCAGGCAGATTCTCAGTTCTGGCACCATCTGATGTGTCGCCACCATGATCTCCAGTTACTCCAGAAAACTCCAGTTACTCCAGAAAACTCCTGTTAATCCAAAAGCGTGTTAATCCAAAAGCATGTGGCACCTTCTCATCGCCCACCAGCAAGAATCCTTGACCCCTTTTCTTCCAGGCAAAGTCTCTCCTGCTTCCTAGGCCGTGTGGCAAAGGAAGGCACCCAAAGCCACGTGGTCCTGCCTCTGTCTCTCAGGCTGAGGGGTCCCCATTCCTCAGCCTCGTGGTCTAAGAGAGAGCTTCCCGCAGCATCTCTCCTGCATTCTTCCAAACTGCTAAGAGAGAGCTCAGCATCGCTGCTACATCTTGCTTCCCAGCTTCTGAAGCTGCGTGGCAAAAGGAGCCCCAAAGCTGCGAGGTTCTCCCCTCTCACCAACAGCCGCGTGTTCCAAGAGAGTGATATGGCTGCTGTGTCTGGGTTTAAATCCCCGTGCCAACCTTCCTCTGCAGCCCCATTTCCGACTCCTCCCCCAATCGGCCACACCTGCCAGCACTTCATATTCCCCCAGTTTTTCTGGGCTGCCATGTTAGCTGTGGGCAGGGGTGACCCCACAGCACAGCGCCAATTATTTCCAAGTTTTCACACAGGCGCTGTGTCTAGGGGGAGTTGCCTACCAGTTACATCTTGGGTGGAAGTCACTCCCATTCCCCTAGCTCAAAACATGGCCACAGCTATTCAACATATCCATACAACCAGTTAAAGGTTATAGATATGTTAAATGACCATGCCAGAGGTTATCTGCAAGGCTGCTGTTATGCAAAACAGCTCTGAATGGTCCTGCTCCAGGAGTCCCATCCCCGGCCTGTTCAAACTTGTGGGTATGAGGACATCTTACATATATTTCTAATATTTCTTGGACACCTTGAGTTCTAGACCCCATTACAAATCCTCATTTGGGCCCCCCTCGTGGCTGCACCCTGTTACATTAGTACATGAGGTCTGTCCTTGATAAGGATGTTGCGACATCATTAAGAACTCATATCTCTTTATATACACTAGTTGTTTACACTAAAACCATTATTACTTCTTAGAAAAGTAGATGGAGCTTCACAACTATAAGACAGGGGACCCCACTCTCAAAAGTGCTTCCTGTTATCAATTCGAGGTTGTTGTTGCTTCCATCACGGAGTTACGCAGCACTCTTAAAGGAACTAAAATTTGGCAAGCAACTCCTGAAAACTAACATGAGTTGTACATTTTTATATAGATATGCTGTTTTTTTAATCATTGAGGTATAATTTACATAAAAATGCATGTTTGTTAAAATGTATGGTTTGATTAGTATATACATGTATATTTAATATAGGATCATACTTCATAAACTTTCCTGAAATTTGCTTTTTAAAAAATTGATAGACTTTATTTTTAGGGTATTTTTAGGTTCACAGCAAAATTGAGAAGAAGGTACATAGATTCCCCATGCTCCCCCAGCCCTTATACACACAGCCTCCCCATTTATCAGCATCATGCACTGGAGGGTAGTTTTGTTACAACTGAACCAACACTGACACATCATTATCTCCTCAAGTCCATGGTAAATTTTGTCAGAGTGTACACAAATTGCATCTCTTTTATTCAGGCTGTATTGCCACAGTGAACATGAATAGAGGTGTGCTTGTGTAATTTTTTTCCCCCACAGACTAAGTAGAAGCTAGAAAGTGAAAAGAGAATTGACAGCCCAAAGGGGTGGGGCATTGAAAGTATTGCTTAGAGTCTCAAATGGTGCTGCCTTTTCTTATTTGTTTGTTTCATATTTTAAAAATTTTACCTAAGACTAAAAGTACAGAGCACTTCTTTTCTGGATTTTTGCCAAGACTCCCCCTTTTTTTTTCACTGAGAATTTAAATACCCTGCTAAGGAGAGCTTCACACCTTTCAATTTGGTTCCAAGGTCCCAGGAAAGAGAAACGGTCATTTAGAAGCAAGAAGTTGACAAGGGCTCAGATCTAATGACGTCCTCTGCTGGTGCCCACTACACCTCCACCAATTACATTGTCTTAATTGCTTTTCTTGCCCCACTATTTCCCCATGCCTTCTCTGCCCTGTTGCTAGTTGTATCTTCTCAAAAAACAAAATCATCATTCAATTCAGCTCGCTAATAGGATGAAATGCAGTTGACCCTATCTCCTATAAGATGAAATTCGAATCCCCTGACAAACAGGCTTTCATCTATTGTCAGTCCCCTAAATGTCCATGTCTCCCTGATTTGCAGGCAGGCCTCCCATGCATAGAGAAAGATCTTTGTACATTTTTTTCCACACAGCACCCTTTCCTCTGGACAACTCCTAACTCTTCATCCTCACTGAAGCCTTGCACAATTACCCAGGCAGAGACAGATAGTTTGCTATCCTATGTCCAACCTCAGCATAGCTTGACTTTTCTCTCTGACTGAAATAGACTACATTTTCCTTATTTTTGTGCATATGTCAGTCTCTTTACTAGACCGCAAATTCTCAATGGCCAGCGTCTCTTTCTCTTTGTTTTTGTAATCCCGACATCTAGATTTTCACTCTTTGCAGAGTTCAACAAATGGGTTAAGTAAAAGAATAAATAATTACCCCGCAGAATTAAGAAAATTGGACTCCAAGTTTGTTTTCTTTTTAAAGGCCCAGCTGTAGATTATGGTGATTGTGTCAACAGCTAACTTTACAGTAAATTCTTCTCATGTTAGATATACCTGAGGTATTAGTTAAACATACATATTCCCAAAGCTGTCTCTGGATACTCAGACTCAGGATGCCTGTGGTAGGGCTCTGGCACTTGTACGTTTATCACTTGTTCAAGGTGGTACTCATGGATTATAATACACAGTGGGAAACCCTGAGTTAGAGCACCCAGCTGCATTGTTAGGGCAGGTGGTGCTGCTGGCTGCTCCTGAGCCATCTACAAGACATTAAGCATGCACTTACTAAGTTTCTACTCTAGACCAAGCTCCATTCTGTTGCTAGAAATTGACCGAATCTTTGGGAATTGACCTCATTTTGCCCAAGAGCAGGTGTGTCAATCCTCTCACAGCAATGCTTCCCACATGAGTGGATTCAGAACAAAGTTCATTTAACTGATTAAACTACATTCCCTTTTCGTAACATGAATATCTAATGTTCCCCTTTTTATTATATAAAATTGCTGCATAAATTAAATTCTATCAATGACAATGATAATGTTGAATATTCTTTCTGATACTCCACATCCTCAGCAAATCATAAAAAAAAGCATCCCCACTCCCAAATTTAGAATTTGATACATCTCTGGGAGGACTAATACCCCACCACAGTTGAGAATCTCTGATCTGATGCCAGATTCCAGCTGCACCTCACCTGTTCTTACCTTCAGGATGTGTTACCTATGTCCTGTAAAGGTTGAAACATGGCAAATGTTCATTACACTGGCTTATCAATACATTACAGGCCCTATTTTCAAAAGTTCATTCACAGTCTCAGAATATTAAAAACTACTTCTGAGCAGCAAAAGAAATCAATCTTAAACTCCACACCTATTTTCCACCATACAAAAATTAAATCATGTATTTCAGACAGACTGATGACATTGTTCTCTCCAGGTCCTAAAGAGCAAAGGACAGCATTTTTTCCCAATAAGGGCTGTTGTACCTGCCAGAACAGCCCTCAGACAATGGAGCCAGTCTGCTGGAGCCTGATGGGTGGGCGGGGTGTCACCTATCCTTTCAAGATATGTCTATTAAAACATCTGCCATGTGTGCACAGGCTAAGTTACATGGTTTCCTCTTCTCTATTGCTTAATAACATTTATAGTTTCATCTGACAGAGGCTTTATGTATATAGAATTCATGGATCATTGCTCTAATCCCATCTCTTGGTCATTCATCTATTCAGTTTTCATGTGTTTAAGTGGAGTTCTTTCAGGAATAAAACAAAAAAAGCAACAATAAAAACATGATTATTTTACAGCAGAAAAGAAAAGAAAGAGTCTTTATTAAGTCCATATATAGAAGCCATTCTTACAGGAACCGTGAGTACTATTCTGATATGGTCAAACTACCCTGGGCTTGCAGAGGTCACATCAACCAAATGGAAATGCATAATGGACCAGAGATGAGACTAGCTGCATCACAGAGTTTGAAGTGGAGCTGATGGAATGGACTTGCTCTTGCTTGAAATAGGCATTTGGTACAATCTGAAGTCCAAGGAGGTGTTTGAATATTGCATGAGAGTTATGGTATCTAGCAAAGACTGCTGAAAGAGGTAATCCACTAGCATATTTGGTCACATTAGTATATTAGATTTGTGATCTGTCATTTAATTGATAAAGAAATTCCTGAAGAAAGCAGTCATTGACATAGATAAATTCTGATCAAGCTTAGGTGCTGATATCTTAGGAGCTTGGATTAAGGTTTATGAGGCAGGGGTAAAGCATTGGGCTCCTATGGTCAGCCAGGATATAACCTACAGGCTCTGTGCAAGAGAGTGGGCAAAAAAATTGTGGAGGAAACTTCAACAGCAGAAACCAGACTGACTTCATCACTTTAAAAATTACAGCTTGATCCCTGGCTAGTGTGGCTCAGTGGATTGAGTGCTGGCCTGCAAACCAAAGGGTCACCTGTTGGATTCCCTGTCAGGGCACATGCCTGGGTTGCAGGTCAGGCCCCCAGTATAGGGCACACAAAAGGCAACCACACATTAATGTTTCTCTCCTTCTCTTTCTCCTTCCCTTCCCCTCTGTCTAAAAATAAATAAATAAGATCTTAAAAAAAAATCCAGCTTGATCACGGTCTGCTTGCTTTCATGTAGACAGCCTTTAGAAAACTTTTGAGCAATCAGTACTTCAAAAACAAAATTAGCAGCTCTATAAAATAAACTTTTCACAGTTGGAAGTGTTTAAGTAGAAACTGAGGAGCTCACTCTGAAATGTATAAGAAGGGGAGACTGACATTGAACAAAATGGCTTCCAGCCCTGGCTGGTGTGGCTCAGTGGATTGAGTGCTGGCCTGTGAACCAAAGGGTCACCAGTTCTATTCCCAGTCAGGGCACACGCCTGGGTTGCAGGCCAGGTTGCCAGTAAGGGGGACACAAGAGGCAACCACACATCTTTCTCCCTCCCTTCCCCTCTCTAAAAAAAAAGTAAGTAAAATCTTTTTTAAAAAATGGCTTCCAGTTTTTCCACAGCTAGTTTTCTATGAAACTCAGAGGTGTTCAGTTTTGGTCCCAGTGAAGACATTATATTTAATCTCTTAAATTTCATGTTCAATTTTGCACTCTGTATAATTTATCAAGGTCATTCTCAAACACCTAATTTTGTTGTTGGATGCACCTTGTGACACCCACATTTGATTTCTGCAAATCTCGTAAATCTATTTTCTTTAACCAATTAGTTGATAATATATAACAAAGATATTCATAACACTGTTCTCAATATAAAACTGTTGATAGTATGATACAAATATACAATATACAGCTGAGAAATTGATAACACTGTTGAAAAGGGTAAGGTTGAGTACAGAGCCACATTTCACTCCATTGTACAATTCCTTTGAGGTTGTTTCATTTACCTATTTACTGAGTCACCTTACAGAACAAGTATACATGTAATATATTGTATTAATTTATTAATATATTATAATATATAAATAAATGTCCTCTCCAGTCTTCTCCTATCTTCCCATTACTATTATCCTTTAATTGTTTTTCAAGAATAAATCAACCATCTATTCTGCAAGTTGTCTTTTTTTCCCATCCATCTATTCAACTCATGACCCTCATATGGATAATAATCAATTATTTGAACTTTATCTTAATAAAAATCTCATCGGAATAGCTCTTATTTTCAGTGACATTTTTTGAATCCTAAGTTTGTTTTCCATTTGGGTCTTCTTAATATAACTACCAGAAATTACAGAACACTAACTTTTTTTTTAACTATATTTTATTGATTATGCTGTTACAGTTGTCCCACTTTCCCCCCTTCTTGCCCCCCACCCCCTTACCCCCCTTTCCCCACCCTTTAGTTTTGTCCATAGGTCATACACATAAGTCCTTCTGCTCCTGCACTTCCTATACTAATCTTAACCTCCCCCTGTCTGTTGTCTACCTCCCAGTTATGCTACTTAGAACACTAACTTTTTAAAAATTCTGAGCCCAACTTTATAACAAAACTTTCCAGTATCTGAATTCACAGAAATTCCAGTTCATATTTAATACCATTAGTTTTTTAGGGTAATAATAACAACATACATGTTCAAAGATTTTTATTACTTGTAAACATCTTCTATACACCAACTGTTCTCCACACATTTGGGGAGAAGAGAATATGAAAACTTATATTACTTTTTACATGGTACCCTGTGACATTTAATTCCATAATACAAAGCAAAAATAGTTTGTCAATAGAACATTTAAAATTTTATGTGTGTCAAATATCAGGTCACGTGTACAAGTACTCATTTAGAAAGGTATACTATTAAGCATGGTCAACTATTTATATGTTAGCACTAATTTGCAGGAAAATTACAACACATATGTTACATATTTTTCTTTTAAAATGTTTAAGAAAATTCTATGAGAAGAAAACTAAAATTTTTCACATAACATCCACATTTTATGAAGATGTTGTTTGAGTCATAATGCATACCATTATTGAATTTAGATATTTTAACTTGTTAGATCTTTATCAGTATTCAAATCATAAAATCAATGAACCAGTTTGTTAAATGATTTGTTAAAATCTTATATCAGAGCTGAAATTCTTGCTACACCACAGCAGTTCTCACATTTCTTCTTCATTGAGATAATTTGTGATTAGACAGAATTATTAGGGGAATTGATTACATCCCCTAAGGAGGATGTAAGGCAACCTACTGAAGTGGTTAAAAGAACAGACTGCACTAAGACCACTTAGGTTTAAATCCCAACCCTACTGCTTATCACCTGGGTGATCTTGTGTGAGTAACTTAATCTAACTTTCTACATTAGTATAGAATCATAAAGCATTAATAGCTACATCATAGGATTGTTATGACTATTAATGTAAACCTTGTAGAGGATTTAGCACAATGCCTGGCATAAAAGTAGCCTCCAATAAATGTCAGCTCTGGTAAAGGAATTACCATTACATTCTGCTACATACTATTAATTCATACTATGGAATGTCTCAATATGTCCAAACTCCTCCTTCTCTCTATCAAAATTTCCAAGATGCATGTCTGCATTCTCTCAGTTCTGATTGCTTCCACTTTGCAGTATCACCTATCAGTTCCAGGGAGTGGTTAGGTACAAAATAGATCTAAGAATCTTAAGATATACTAGGTGCTATACTTTTGCAAGGGTAGCATTTTCCTGGTGTTCTGAAAAAGAGGTTTTACATCCCTACTAAACCTTTCCTATGTGCCAATTTTCTATCTTCATAAGAAATACTTCACCAATTGCCTTATTTTATGTCACCTATAATATTAACTTCACAATGATACAAATTTGTTTATTTGAATCTGATACTTCTTACCAAAACTTTTTTTATTTTTTTGTTTAAGATTTTATTTATTTATTTTCAGAGAGAGGAGAAGGGAGAAAGAGCAATGTATGGTTGCCTCTCACATGGCCCTCATTGGGGACCTGGCCCGCAACCCAGGCATGTGCCCTGACTGCCAATCGAACCGGGACCCTCTGGTTCCCAGCCCGCACTCAATCCACTGAGCTACACCAGCCGGGCCCAAAACTGATTTTTAATTGAACTTCCATCTATCCTAATCTAGACCAATGGAGAATTCTGCCAAGTGAGTGCACATTGACTCAGTCTTTTTAGAATATCACTTTTGGGTCTCATTTATGAGGTCTGCATACTGTTGTGACACCCTTCAACATATGACATTTTCTTTCTTACCTAGATTAATATTTATCATCAGGCAGGATCACATTCATCCCCTGTTGAAATCAGTGTGAAATATTTATCTACCCCAAATAAAACCAGTGGCCTCAGGAGAGAATGAATCCTTATCCTTAAAGATATACAAGCATAATCTTCAGATATATGATGGAATAAGTTTATAAGTATATTCTACATATTTCCAAAGAGTTCAGTTACTTTTCTCACTCACTTGTTCATTCATTCACCCATCAACCAAATACTACTCCCTCAGAAGTAAGTAAGGATACAGTTTTGGCAAAAACTAATAGAAATATCAAGTTCAAAGTTTCTGGTAAAATATGGGATGTGATGACAAAATGGAAGCCATGAGTGGAACAGAAGATGTAACTTCTTTAGCTTCTTGATCTCCTCTCCATTTCTCTTGCATCTTTGATGGAGATCAATTATCCATAAAACATAAAAGCTGAAAACTTAAATCTGATTTTTATTTTTGTTTATTGAGGAAAACAGCCTGAACAAGATCATGAAAATTAAAAGTCATAAAATTATAGATTTCCCCAAAAAGGGAAAGGGTCTTAAGAAAGGAATGCTCAGCTTTTCAGCATAATGCAAGTTTTTCTAATATCTTTTCTGGGAATTATTTAGAATGGGAGGTTGGACTTTTCTAGGCATCTGCATATTTCACCTTTAAAACTAATATATCCTCATTTCTCAAAGTTTCTTTTTTTTATTTTCATGTAAAGATAATTGAATGAGGGTAAAGACACTGTGTCTGAGAAAAATGCTTCCTATTGAACTTTATCAACCTCCCTCTTTTAATAGGATCAAGGCTTTGCCTCTTAAAGCACACCATGATTTTTGATGATCTGTCAGATGAAGTGACAGCTTTCATGGGGTTATTTTGGGGGATACATGGTATATGAGAGGCCAAAAAATGGTATGCCTGAAGATTTGCAGAAAGAATGGCAACCAAGATAGGTGGGTGCCAATTGCTGGAGGAGAGAAATACCAAGTAAGAGTCAATCATTAGTCAGCTGTCAAAACGCATTCATAATCTTCAGTTAAATTGAAACCAGTTGTGCCTCACGAAAAAGAACCAATTATCTGGCTCTTTACAAGGGTATGCAGAAAAGCCTTTAGGCCATTTTCTGATGTTCTTGCCTGAAGGGGGGACCCTATGGAAATCACAAATTAACAAACTTCATGGTTAAAAACATCTGATTTCATGACTATTTGTATTGATACAAATGTCATAATGAGTAGGAACACCCAGAGTTTCTCCTTAAAATTCTTCTTTTATGCTGTTAACTTCTACATGATTTCTCAGTCTGCTTGAGTCATAATCACTTAGAAATGCTATTTTAAAAATATCTAGTCATTTTTAAATTTATATTACATATTTGGTTATTTTAAAATCAACTCTGATAATTTGTGTCACTGTGTTACTTTGTGACATTGTGACAGAGGCCAAATGGGCTTCTCCTTAGTGTTCTTCTAAGAAGACATTCTGTAGCCTGAGCTTTGCCAGATACTGGGGTGCAACAATAATGATCTGGTTAATAAGATTCATCTTCCTCCAGAAAAATTTCTGTAGCCCAAGAACTCTTGTGACACTGTTTTGAGCCAAAAGGCTCCATGGAATTTCCTACAACCTTGATGAATGTTCAGATTATCCTGGTATATTTCTTTTACCTTTTGGTATCCTCTATTTTTTTTTTTTTCTCATGACCATCTAGACACTGTTTTTCTTCCAGTGAAATCCACTGCTCCTCTCCCTTTAAATTTTGAGATCTCAGGGTATTCTGGTGATGAACTAATTTCATTTCTTCTGTGTTGCTGGCAGGCACTATTTTGTTCTGCTACAAATATCATACTATAAACGGGGAACTAATCTTACCTGCTATCACATATTGTAGTGCTAATGCAACAAGGTAGAACCTCTTACTCTTATCCCATGTCCATTTCTTGCAGAGAGTTGCTTTTTTTATAGGGCAAGGCTGGAACCAAGTCAAAGTTTCACGTGTCCTGCAGCATCTGATTGTCCCTGTTCTTGAATACTTTGTCATTGAACCTCTCTTTCTTCAAGGTGAGGATCTTCGTTTTTTAGAAAGCTGCTGAGATTAGGAGGTAGCTGTTTTCCTTCTGGCATCTTAGAATAGATTCAGGGGAGGAGCACGTTAGTCTTTCCCAAGAGGCTGGCTTATAGGTCAACATCGCAGATTGGTTCAAGGTATAACCTAGACTCTCAGACATATCTGAATAGAACTAAATAAAGAGGTCAGAACTCAGAGAACCCTAGCTGGCTTCCTGTTTGAGTTGTGCCAATGAAACAAATTTTCTTAGGCAAGGATAATGACTTTTAATTTTTTTTTAAATTACATTTAGGTCTCCTTCAATTATATTTTAATTAGCTAGGGTATATCTTGCAATTTGCCACTATTCCCTATTTTTCACCCATTTTCTTTACTTGTCATGACTTACATTCTTTTGGTCCTTGAAAGCATTCCATTTCCAACTCTAGCCTGTATCTCTGTGCTGAGACCCTGCTAATTAGCATAACAAATGTAGGCTAAAAAAGAGTACAGGGTTTGGCACCTATAAGTATTTAATACAGCCCTGGCTGGTGTAGCTCAGTGGATTGAGCACGGGCTGGGAACCAGAGGGTCCCGGTTTGATTCCCAGTCAGGGCACATGCCTGGGTTGTGGGACAGGTCCCCAGTGAGGGCCATGTGAGAGGCAACCATACATTGCTGTTTCTCTCCCTCTCTGTCTCCCTCCTTTCCCCTCTCTCTAAAAAATTAAATAAATAAAATCTTTAAAAAAAGTATTTAATACGTATTAATTGCTTTAATTCATAAATGAATAAAACATTCTTTTAGGATACACACACAGATCACTAGAAAATAATGTGTTCATTTTCTATTGCTAGCAAAACCAGGAGAAAAATACTATAATTAAATTCTCTTTTTTTCCCGTTGTCGTTCAAGTACAGTTGTCTACATTTTCACCCACCATGCCTCCCACCCCATGTATCCTACCTCCCACCCTCAAACCTACCCCCTTTGACTTTGTCCATGTGTCCTTTACACATGTTCCTTAATGGACCTTCCCCTATTATCCCTTATTATCCCTCTCCCTGCTCCTCTCTGGCTACTGTCAGTTTGTTCTTTATTTCAATGTCTCTGGTTGTATTTTGCTTGCTTGTTTCTGTTATTGATTAGGTTCCACTTACAAGTGAGATCATATGGTATTTCTCTTTCACTGCCTTATTTCACTGGCTTATTTCACTTAGCATAATGCTTTCCAATTCCATCCATGCTGTTGCAAAGGGTAGGAGTTCCTTCGTTCTTTCTGCTGGATAGTATTCCATTGTGTAAATAAACCACAGTTTTTGTTTTTTGTTTTTTTTTTTTTATCCTCTCATTTACTGATGGGCACATAAGTTGCTTCCAGTACTTGGCTATTATAAATTGCCCTGCTATGAACATTGGGGTACACAGATTCTCATGCTACTTCTGATGCTAACTAAAGACCCAGCAGAAAGAAGATGATCACCTAAGTGTGGAAAGGATTATGAGTTTAAAATAAAAATAAAAACGAAATCATAGATTTCCTAAAAACAGAAATCCAATGACCTTTTCAGAGATCATGAACACAAGAGCAGTATGGAGTCGAGGTGCTGGGCAAATTGTGCTAATCAGAGCAGCTGGGAACTCTCCCTCCCTGGATGGTTCCTGCACTCTAAGTACTGTTCAGTTACCAGTGTCCTCAGACCTGGGTGTCATGGGACTCTATGCTGTGTAAGAAGCCACTTCACTGGTTTGAATGATGAATCTTCCCTGAGCTTAGGACATCAGCAGTGACAGCATAGGATCACTGTCTACAGTTGTGAGTGTCCTACTTCTTTATTTGACCATCCAATTTAGGACAGGGTTGTGGGAGAGTGGAAGTGGCCAAGAAAAAGGAGACCACAAGACAAGAACTATCTCATAAATAATCCTAACATGATAGGAAAATTTCAAGGAAGATGAACATTATACTATAAAATAAGTTTAATTATTTTGTGGATTTATTGATCAAATACTTATATAGTACTTAATATGTGTCAGGCAGTCATCTAAGCTCTTAAAAATATTTGCCTTAATCATCACAACAACCTTGTAAGGTAGGTATTATTATTATTCCTACTGTTCACATGAGGAAATTAAAGAACATAAAGACAACTGTAATTGAACAATTTAAAGGAAAAGAACATAAAGGTAACAGAATTTGCCCAAGGTCACTCAGCTCTAACTGATGGAGCCAGAAAAGGGATCAGTACAGTCTGTGTTTAACCAACACTATGGATTTTTCCTACTGAAAGCCAGGTCTGGTTAACAGAAGGTGAGGTTAGTTACACTCAGGAGGTGCAGTTCTTTTAGACTAGGACTTGCTGACTTCTCCTCATTCTGCTCCATTGTTGTGGCACCCTACAGCAAGAAGAGAAGGAAGTGAGACAAGAATGGAATTGTTCTCATTTTCTTCCCACCTTCCTTTGTCTAACTCTTTACCCCACCTACTCAAAGCTTCCTCCTCCCTCCTTGGCTGGACAAGTAGCCATTTAGGTAACAAGGAATAAACACTTCAGAAGTTCTCCAGAAAGAAAATTGGATTAAGAATTATGAAAATTAGATTCTAGCATTTACTGTGCCTCTAACCAGCTGTGTGACCTTGAGAAAGTCATAACCTCTCTGAATTTATGATTCTTCATCTGTAAAGAGAAGAGACTAACTTAGAATAAGCTTAGTTTTCATAAGGTTTAGATTATCCATGACTCTATGATATAAACAAACCAAGCATTTTAGCAAATGTTCCTAGAACGTTGATAAAACAATTTAAACTGACTGTAATTTCAAGTCCATGCACTTCAAAAATGAGATCTTCCCTTGTTTTTGTTTTCATTCTTGTTTTTTGTTTATATAAATGTTCTTACTTGTTACCATAGTAGGTAAAAAAAAAGTTGTACTACTTGCATAGGTTTTCCTTTTTATTTTGTTTTTCATATTATTTTATATCATGTTATATTATTTGATCACAGTTTGAATGTCATAATACAGATCAGAATAGTTCAAAACAGTGCAGAGCCTGTCAAGATTTTCTTGAAGAAATTCACAGGAACTCCCTATGTTTTCACAACCACTTAACATATGCCAGATGGAGAAAATGATGCACTGCTTCCCAAGGAAGTGGGACATTTAGTAAGGTGGGTTTTCACACATAAAAATACTATCTTTTATCTCTGAGCAACCAATGAATCTATGAAGGAAGAAATGGTCAAAGATCTGCAAGGCTTTTCTGTTAGTAGGAAGTCACTGTATAAAAGTGAGAAGAAATTATTTGAACTCTTTTATGTGTAAATCCTTTTGTAGGCATGGTGCGGATTGGAAGAAGAAACAGGCTGCCTGCCTGGCTTAAAGAGATTAGGCTTCTAGAAGGCAAAGGGAAGACTGTTGGTTAAACTTTGTGGTGATAGGGAAGTTGAAATTATCCAGGCCAGATTAGTAGCTTTGAGGGCTCCTTCAAGACCTATTTCTGAAGCCACTGGTGCCTTTTAAAAACCCAGGAGTCAGACTGCTTGGCTCACAGAATTCCTGTGAGGCCTAGCCACCACCACCTGCTTTGATTTCTGATCTTCTTGTCAGAATCTCACTGCTGGGCATGTGATTCCATCTCCCTGCCCATCCTTCCGTGTGACACCACCTGAAAGTTGCCAGGCCTCCATGTGAGGCCCTGAGGCCCCCAAATGTATTATCTCTCCTCACACCAATTCCAAGTGGTACCTCCATTCATCCTTGACTCCACTTCCTCTCACAGCTCAGCCCCAAGTCTCAGAAAATCTGCCTTTAAGACACCTGAGGAATCTTATCATTTCTTCCCATCTCCATGCTTCTACTGTGACCAATGCCACCATAATCCCTGAACTGGCTTCCTTGCTTGCATCTTTGCTACCTGTTCTAAAGATCTGTTGTGCATGACAAGCATGACTTAAATGTAGTGAGTTAAAACAACTCACATTTTGTTATTGTTCATGAGTCTGTGGGGTTGGCTGGGACTCAGGCAAATGGCCTTCCTATTGGTTTTCCTCAGAGTATCTCTTGTGGCTGCATCAGGTGGAGGCCACATGGAATGTTGGAGATAGCTTTCGATATATCTGGTTCTGTAGCTGGTCTAGCTTGTCTGAGTTCAGGTGGGACATTTCAGGCTCTATCTTTCTTCACATAATCTCAAGCCTCTTTCTCTCCACAAGGTCTTTTCACATGGGCTCTCCATCCTGATAGCCAAACTTTTAACATGGAGTCTTAGTGCTCCTAAAGTTGCTAAAAAAAAACCCATCAGGCCTTCTTAACCACAGTTTTACTTTGACTGGATTTTTTGGTGAAAGCCAGTCACAGGGTTGTGGGAGGGAACTATGCAAGGATGTTAATCCTGGGGTTTGTGGTTCATTGGTGACCACCTGCTGATCCTAGAGACCTCAACTCCTATGATCTGTTCTACAAAAACAGCAAGAAAGATCTTGTTAAAAATCAGAAGATCTTGTCAGGCCACACGCCTCTGCTCAAAATTCTCCAATGACCTCTGGTGGAACTCAAAGAGAAAGACAAAATTTTGTCTGGCATGTAAGGTGCACACCATCTGGCCCCTTACCTCTGACCCTATGCTCTTCCACCCTCCTCCCCTCTCAATCTACTCCAGTCATACTGGCCCTTTGCACTCCCTAGAATTCACTGGGGTCTTCCAGATATCTATGACTTCCTCCCTCCTCTCCTTTGAGTCTTGACTCAAACATCGCCTTCTTAATATGTATTCCTTGACACCCTATCTAAAATTGCAATGTCACCCTTCCTATTCCCCATGCCATTTCTTAGCTTTATTTTTCTCTTATTGAACATCAATATTAAATATAATTTATATTTGCTCCTTTCCACTGTTGAAACACCTAGCTGATTTTCTGAGGAACAGGGCAAACACCCAACAGTATTCCAGCATATATGAGGATTGGTGACCAAGGTTACAGGAGAAATTGAATGTTCAGACAGTGAGACATTAAAATCTGGAGTTGTGAAGAGACCAGAGTTAGACCCAGACAAGGGTCACCCCAAAAAACAAAGACAGTGACACAAAATTAACTTTGCTACTCCAGAGAACTTCAAGGTGGGAGCAGTGAACACCAGTACAGCTGCTGAAAGAGGAAATCTACCAACAAAGGAACCACCAACACAAAACAACAAAGAAGGTGAAGGAAGAAGTGGAACCCACACTAACCTCAATACAGGACCGAAAGGATAATACACCAATTGGTGGAGAAAGTACCCACAACAAACAACTGAATAAAAGTGAGAGAAGTCTAAAAACCTTGTTCACACAGAAGAATCAGCTTCAACACAACCTGTCCACACTCGCACAACAAAATACAAGACGTGCTGGACGGAGTGACCCTCAGTTAACTAGCTGGAGGAAAGGACCCACAGGAGACAGACCCAATAACAACCAAAAGCCAAAGACATACAGAGAGCCAACATAAACGACAGGCCACAATCAGCGAGCTAAGGAGATTAAGGAGAACACAACTGAATCTCACAGGCATTCTACCATAGAAGCTCGTACCATAAAACCAGGGAGTCAGAACAGATCAATTTAAGAAACAGAGGCTAGCAAGAAGAGTCTCACAAAGAATGGGAAGACAAAGAAAAAATCCCGAAATAAAAGGAAAGGAGGAAGCCCCAAAAAGAATGATGAATGAAATAGAGGCAAGCCAACTATCAGATATGGAGTTTGAAGAATTAGTTATCAGGAAGCTCAAGAAGCTTGAAAGCTCGATGAGCTCACAGAAAATTACCAGAAACTCACAAGGAAACTATAATGAACTCACTGCAAACTATGTCAACATGAAAAAGGAAATAGAAATTATCCAAAAGGGCCAAGAGGAAATGAAGAATACAATATCTGAACTGAAGAACACAATAGAAGGAATGAAAAGTGGGCTCGATGAAGCAGAGGATCGGATCAGCAACCTTGAGGACAAGGTAGAAACAAACACCCAAAATGAGCAAGAACAGGAAAAGAGACTCAGAAAGAATGAAGAGGTATTAAGGGAAATGCAGGACAACATGAAACATAATAATATTTGTATAATAGGGATACCAGAAGGAGAAGAAGAAGAGCAAGGGATAGAAAACCTGTTCGAAAAAGTAATGATGGAAACTTCCCTAATCTGATGAGAGAAAAGTCACACAAATCCAGGAAATGCAGAGAGTCCCAATCAAAAAGAACCCAAAGAGGCCCACTTCAAGACATATCATCATTACAATGGCAAAATTCCAAGACAAAGAGAAAATATTTAAGACAGCGAGGCAGAAACAAGAAGTAACATACAAGGGAGCCCCAATAGGGTTACCAGCTGACTTCTCAATAGAAACACTCCAAGCAAGAAGAGAATGGCAAGAAATATTTCAAGTAATGAGAAGCAGAGGCCTGCAGCCAAGGCTACTGTACCCACCAAGGCTCTCAATCAAGATAGATGGCCAAATAAGGAGCTTCCCAGACAAAAGAAGTCTAATAGAATACACCTCCACCAAACCAGCTTTACAAGAGATGCTAAAGTGATTGCTTTAAGGAAAGGAAGGAAAAGAGAGAGAGAGAGGAACACAGGTACAAAAAAAATGACAATGAATAAGTTTCTATCAATAATAACCTTAAACGTAAATGGATTAAATGCTCCAATCTAAAAACATAGACTAGATGAATGAATAAGAAAGCACGACCCACACCTATATTGCCTACAAGAGACCCACCTCAGGACAAAAGACCTACACGGATTGAAAGTGAAGGGCTAGAAACAAGTTTTCCAAGCAAACAGACAGGAAAAAAGAGCCAGGGTAGCAATACTCAAATCAGAAAAAAATAGACTTCAGAAAAAGGGACCATTAAGAGAGACCCAGAAGGCCACTTCATAATACTCAAGGGAAGAATCCACCAAGAACACATAAACATTGTAAATATATAGGCACCAAACACAGGAGCACCCAAATACATTAAGAAAATCTTGGAGGACTTCAAGAAAGATATTGATAGCAACACAATTATAGTAGGGGACTTCAACACCCCACTGTCAAAAATGGACAGATCTTCCAAACAAAATATCAACAAAGATATTGTGGCATTGAACAATGCCCTAGAAGAAATGGACTTAACTGATGTATATATAGAGCCTTTCACCCCAAAGAAGTTAAATACACATTCTTTTCAAATGCACATGGAACATTTTCAAAGATAGACCATATGATAGGACACAAAACAAGCCTCAACAAATTCAAGAAAATTGAAATCTTATCAAGTATTTTCTCTGACCACAATGGACTGAAATTAGAAACCAACCCAAAGGAAAAAAAACCCAAACACTCAAAATCATGGAGATTGAATAGCATGATATTAAACAACGAATGGGTCAAAGAAGAGATTAAGGGTGAAACCAAAAAGTTCCTCAAAACAAATGAAAATGAACTTACGATAACCCAAAACTTATGGGATACAGCAAAGGCTGTGAGGGAAGTTCATAGTGATACAAGCTTACCTAAAAAAAATAGAAACATTTCAAACAAACTACTTAATTCTACGCCTACAAGAACTCAAGGAACAACAACAAAGACAACCCAGAGCAAGTAGAAGGAAGGAAATAACTAAGATCGGAGCAGAATTAAATGACATAGAAACTAAAAGCACAATTTTAAGGATCAATGAATCCAGGAGCTGGGTCTTTGAAAAGATAAACAAAACCAACAAGTCTTTAAGCAGGCTCATCAAGAAAAAAAGAGAAAGGACCCAAATAACCTCAATCAGAAATGAAAGAGGAGATATTACAACTGTTGCCACAAAAATACAAAGGATTGTAAGACACTACTATGAAGAACTGTATGCCAAGAAATATGAAAACCTAGGTGAAATGGACAAATTTTTAGAAAAATATAATCTTCCAAAACTCAATAAAGAAGAAGCAGAAAGCCTCAACTGACCAATAACAGCAGATAAAATTGAAGCAGTAATCAAAAAACTCCCGACACACTAAAGCCCTGGACCAGATGGTTTCACAGGAGAATTCTATGAAGCATTCAAGGAAGAAATAACACCTATCCTTCACAGACTATTCCAAAAAATCCAAAATGGTGGAAGACTCCCAAACTCTTTTTATGAGAGTTTCTGATATCCCAAAACCAGAAAAAGACATAACAAAGAAAGAAAACTTCAGGCCAATATCGCTGATGAACATTGACGTTAAATTCCTCAACAAAATATTAGCAAACCGCATCATGCAATGCATTGAAAAGATCATACACTATGACCAAGTGGGATTCATCCCAGGGATGCAAGGATGGTACAACATTCGCAAAACAATAAACATAATACATCACATAAACCAAAGCAAAGACAAAAATCACATGATCATATCAATAGATGCAGAAAAAGTATTCGATAAGGTACAGCATCCATTCATGATAAAAACACTTAGCAGAGTGGGAACAGAGGGAGCATTCCTCAACAAAATAAAGGCCATATATGAGAAACCTACAGCCAAATTATACTCAATGGACAAAATTTAAAATCTTTCCCACTGAGATCAGGAACAAGACCAGGTTGTCCACTATCACCACTTCTATTCAACATAGTGCTGGAAGTTTTAGCCACAGCAATCAGACAAGAAGGGGAAATAAAAAGCATCCAAATTGGAAAGGAGGAAACAAAACTGTCGTTGTTTGCAGATGACATGATAGTGTACTTAGAAAATCCTATAGACTCCGCCAAAAAACTACTCAACCTAATAATTGAATTTGGCAAAGAATAATTGAATTCTTTTTTTGCTGTCTCCACAATAGAATGATAAGTAAAGTAAATCCATAATAGCAAGATTTGTGCCAGTTTAATATATCACTTTATCCCCAGTACCAAGAACAGTGTCTGAAAAATTTAGTAAGATTCATAAATATGTATTGAATGAAGGAATGAATGAATGCTGTCTCCCAGATCCATTTTAGACTCCTGCTTGGTTCTCTTCTGAGCACCTTGGCCCCAGTTTGTCTAGGAATGCATAGATTACTGCTCAGGGGAAACCTCTTGAATTAGACCTTGAAAGACAGGAGTGCGGGTTTTAAACATTGAGAAATTGATGGGCAACATCCTGGGTGTGGTTGTGCTTTGATGTTATACAGGGCATGAACAAAGGGCAGAGAATCATCTGGAAATGGTGAGCCTCAGCTGACAGGAAGCAAGGATTCAATGTGGAAAGATGTAGAAAATCACACTGCCTACAGAAATCCCTAGGTTAGGAATTTCCATATTACAGAGGGCTGTGAAAACCAGTCTCTCAAACAGAAAAACCCAGCATTCTAAAACTGTAAGCTTAGAGAATGAATTGTATAGAGTACTGAGCATCGGTTATTGGATACATATGAGCAAGGCATTATGGTAGGTGTTTTCTATAGATCATCACAAACCCTCACCACAATGCTCCAGGAAGATGTTACTACTCCTACTTTCCAGATAGAGAAAATTTAAGTCACATAGCTAAGTCAAGAATGGAATTCAGACTTCCTAAGATGGCGGCATAGGTGAATGCACCGTACCGCTTCGCACAACCAAACAAGGGGAAAAAAAAAGAAATCTATACATCCAAACACAGCCAAATCTGACAGAAAATCATATTGAGAGGAAGTCCGACAACCAAGGAATTAAAGAAGATACATTCATCAAGTTTGGTGAACCAGAAGGAGCAGAGCGAAGGGAGAGTGCTCGGCGACCCCGCGGCGAG